>VXBR01000456.1:7913-132551 GCA_013400215.1 Cisticola juncidis
GTGCAATACTACAAGTATTGAAATGTTGCAGAGTTTTTCCACAGTCCTTCATGTCATGAAAAAACAAACTGTTAGCAAAACTCAGCCACCATCAAGTTTTGTTTAATACTATGAGGAGGCAGAGGATGATGAGGATGATGATGCAAAAATGCATCATAGCCAGTAGGCATATTAATTTACCAAGGGATCTCTTAGTGAGCTTTCTATGACGAGGACTTCTGAAATTTTCTGGTGGTTTGAAGGGTCCATACTATAAGAGTTCTGACCTCATTATACACAGTATACAAAGAATTAAAGGAAGGACTTCTGCAAACCTGTTGTCTAAATCAAAACCTCTGCATTTCAGTACTTTGTGTTGATTTGATATTAGTATCAGAATTAATAAATTTATTTTTCTGAACTAAGCACTGCACTCTAAACTAGCCAGAAAAATTAGCTTTTCTATATCTTTGTCCATTATCTTAATTTTGTTAACTGCCTTTCTGTTGCAGCCCATACCTGCTTGCTTGAAGGTTTTTAAATTGCTGCTGTCCTAGTCTGATACAAAATTTCAAGAAATGGAAAATTCATCAAGTTCAGGCATGCAGTTTATAGTAGGAAAGCCACTTAAATGATAATTGAAACTCCTGACTCCTGTTCTCAAGGCATGTTACAACTATTTTAATTTTGTAGACCAAGTGTATATGGTTATTTGTGCACTACAGCAATTCTGAAACTTTTTATTTTTCCTTTCCTTTCCTTTCCTTTCCTTTCCTTTCCTTTCCTTTCCTTTCCTTTCCTTTCCTTTCCTTTCCTGCCATATTTCTTCACTGTAGTGTATTTCTACTAACCAAGTGATCTGAGGTCAGTGTGAGAATATTCTCATGATAGAAAGCAGGAATTAAAATCAGATCAGCCATACTCAGTGAGTCACAGGTGTATCTGCCACAGGGATATCAGGTCAGGAATATGCACAAAACCCCAAAATTAGGAATTGCATGTTGCATGTATCTAAAACCTTCTCTGTGGCAGGACCACCAAGCTTTCTTCACCATGAGGTTTCATACTTCAGTTGCTGGAATATTTCATGCCAGCTCTGAGAAATGTCCTGGTAAGATCTTTTGGATTCCTCACTCTGAAGAGACAAGTACAAAGCAAACAATATCTCCAGGAACAGGGATTTCTAAAGCAATCAGGCATTGGTCAGATTACTTTCACACTTAGATATTTTACAACTTTTTTTCTGAACCAGCTCTGTAAAGGCACCTGAAAAATGACTCAAAGTTTTAAACCCTTAAGTTTTAAACAATTGTTATATGCAGTGTGACCCTGTGCAAGTTTGTCTTTCAACTAGCTCACAAGCCCATATATGTATTACTGTAGCAGGAAGTGCTATAATGAGAAACTTAGGTACCACATATTTTGAGGATTTATTTTTTTTGTTTGGGGGTTGTTTGGTTGTTTGTTTAATTGTTTTAATGAGTACTTAACAATTCTGATTTGCACTTTATTTAAAAAATAATTTAAAAATAACATGCTAATTTTACATTTACATTACAGTAAAATGTAATATTGCATGAATTCTTCAGGTAATCTACTGTTTTCTCAATAAGAGAGAAGTTCCTTTTTTTCTGTTAATATTGATAACTAATCAGCTAAATGCCTCTGATTGCATGCTATGAACCAGAGATACATGTCTTTGTTTTTCATAAGCACTGGATGCAGATGACTCCAGTACAGCATCAGGCAGCTTCTTCTGACTTCTCTGTATTTCTGTTCCAAATGGAACTCCTGCTGGGACTGTCACATCTGGAAGCAAAGGCTTTTGAAGCAGCAATGAGCAGGAGCACAATGCTGTTGTAAAGACTCAGAAAGTCTGTAAGCCTTCCATTTTACTACATATAATGGGGACAAAGCAGTTTTATTATGCTTTTAGATTTTATGCATTGAATACATCGCATAAAAAGTAATAACAAATTTTGGCAGAAGAACTAGAACTAGCATAAGGTATTGGTATCAAATCAAGTATTGACTAATTTTTATTTGGGGAAAATAACCCCAGAATTTATGCACCTGATAAATACAACGAAGTAAGGCAAGTCTGGTTAATTTGCTGTAGATTGTTAATATCCCTCTATCTTCCTGCAAACCATTAACATGCAAGAGTTTAGGTATTGGAATAATAAAGGCAAATATATAGTTGAAGGGAAGGGGGACATTATGCTTTTATCCTACACTGACCTGTCAGATTTGATAAAATATGGAGAACTCAAGTTTGTACTCTCAAGAGGAAAGTTGAAAGATAATTTTCTATTTTCTCCTTTTCTTCACCTTTTACACTGAGATGTAAAAAAAAATGACAAGTAAATGCCTTATGCAGATTTCTATAGGCATAGAATTTCTTAAGAATACCTAACAAACTTGAAAGTTCATCTATGAAGAAATCAGTTCCATGTCACCATAAAACACTGATTTACAGCAATTTGGGCTTAATTGAAGTTGAGGAGCTGAATGGGTTGACTATATTTCTAAATGCAACACATATGTGATCCCCAGCATTTCACTTGAACAGTTAGCTTTAAAAACTTTCAGTCCTCATTAAGGCCTCAAAGAAAGTACTGTGGAGGTATGCGGTCTTCCTGAGCTACCATCCACTTAATGAGCCAGAAAATCTTAGTTCACCTGTGCCCTAAACGTCACTGTAAATTAGCCTCCCTGCTGGAATTAAAACAAAACCAGTATTTAGGAGACATCTGTGGGAGTTTTTAGGGCCCTTTTTTCCCAATAGATGAATACAGTGATTTTAGTAGAAAACTTTGTATTTGGAAACCTCAACAGAAGATTTCTTTCCTCCTTGTGCGCTCCTCCTGAACTCCTGCCCTCCTAACTGCTCACTCCTCTACTGTTTCTTATAGGACTCTCTTGCATATTCCTATATTCAAGGGGTGGTGCAGGCTGTTAATTTGCTGGACTCTGAGATCTTAAGAGACTCCTAACCATTTTACAATGGCATTTCTTTCAGAATAAGCCATGACAGACTGTGTGCAAGGGAGAGGGCTTGGCAGGTTTTGCACATTTTTGTTTTTCATCACATCTGTTTCAACCTTTCCAGCACTTAAAATGACAAAAATTTATGGGGCCTGGGAGTAAATATAATGGGAGCTGTTCAACTTTCAGCCTCAGATCACTGCAAGTGTTTGGACTAAATTGTGTGGCTTTTAAAGCAATAGGTAACAACAATTGTTTCACCCCTTTTTCAATAGCCATCACTTTGAGACATTTCCGAGTTGCTTGTTTCACAAAAGTGGCCTTGTCTGTATTCTGTAGGGCATACTGGATGATGAACATTTTCAAATTACATGGTTTGCAGTTCCTAGTACCAGTGAATTTACAGCTGCTTTCAGACTCAGTGAACTGCACTTGATAAGGCTGTATTCAATCCAGAACCTTTCTTTAGGTACATAATTGAAACTATTCTACCAAATCTGTTTCACTTAGAGTACAATCATGTTCTGCCAGCCACTCAAAAATCCCTATTCTGCCACGAGCAGTTAGTTAGTGGTGGATGTATAAAATCATTTAATCATTTCCTGTTGAAGCTCTGGCATGCAAAAACAATACTGCAATGATGATCAGGTGTGTGTCCAAGCAGCGTCTCAGCCTATTCCAGTGTGTGATCTTGTGGTGTGGCAGCTATAAATTCAGAGACACAGATGTCCCATTAAGGGACAGTACAGAGTTTGTTCTGTCATTTAGAGGCTGGCATGTGGCTGGTGAAGGACTCAGTGGAGTCTTCCATCTGTTTGACTAGCTTCAGCCTGCACAGCAAACACTTACCCCCTTCTCGTTGTCCTGTTACAACTTGGAGGCTATCACTTTTTTCAGTCTGTGTTTTTAATAAAGGGGCTCCGAGAACACTTTTTTTTCTTATACATTCTCAAAGTGATTTGTTTGCTAATTTCTTCCCTCTGTCACTGCAGAATTAATCTTGCTTTACAGATTACTGTATCACTGTGTCCAGATATTTCTATGATAGAAGATTTCCAGTTCTTCCGGCAATTGCTGTGATCTGAGAGAAAAAAATTACAGTGCTATTCATTGTATTCCAGAAAACTTCCAAAGGAAAGGAAAAAATAAAGTTTGAGTTTCTTTTTGTTTGTTTGTTTGTGTGACCTGCTAATTAGGATATTCAAGAAATGGGATTATCACTTTGTAGAAAGGAGATTAAGATTTATTGGCAGAGAAGGAATTGAATGAAGAATGTATGAAACCCTTTCTTTAGATAAGGATGTTCAGAGATATAGAAAAAAAAGGGGCAATCTTCTGAATTGTAAATGAGAAACATAGAAGTCTAAATCTGCTTTCTATTTTAAGAATATTAATGCTTCTTTCATTCCATTTTGAAATTATATTTTTATTAAGAATTGTGTTAAAGCAGCTCAGTTTATGTTTTAGTTGAAAGACAAGTATAAGAGATGTTCTTGCAACACCATTAATTTTATATTTTTCCAAGCTGTCATAATCATACTTTCATTATTTAATCCAAAGTCTGTTCAGTTCATTGCTTTGTGTGGAGCAGAGGGATTTGTAAGAATTTCTAACTCACTTTAAATCCAGTTGTTAAGTGGCAGAGAGATTTATTGCCATCAGCAGCTATACAGACAGTGACTTGCTTTTGGGGAAAGATTGGTCAGTGCCAGGTTCTCCCAAGGAAAGGTTTGTGTCTTTCCTCAAAAAAGACAGGGGATTAGTTTGGGGACAGATGAAGCTGCCCTGCTTCCACAGAAGGCATTGCACCTCTGCTGGGGAACAAAGTCATGGAGTCATCACCCAGATGGTGGGCCCACTGTATGACCTCTGCAGGAAATCTGGACTCTTCATCTTGGACAACAATGACACTTCCAGGAATCACTTACTCTGAAGTTGGACTTTAAGGAAAAAATATCCTTTTCCAGAGGTGTAATTTTCATTATTGAATTTCTTCAGTAATACTCCATGAGTATTTCAGGTGTGTATTCCTTATTGTTGGGCACTCTTTGTGCTTCTTGGCTGTCATAAGTAAATGGAGTAAGGAGAACAGGAAATGAGTTCTATCTAACCAAAGATAGTATTTCTTTTCAGGAAATATTAAAATAATTTGTCTTTAAAAAAAATCCATTGGAGTAATAATTTTTTTTGTATTTTTTACATCAGAAATCATCGGAAAATTAATTACAATGGAAATAAAAATATATGTGTATAGATGTCTGATAGAGCCACCCTGCTAGTGGCTCTCAGTTTATCAACAAACAAAAAGTTGTCTACAAAACATTTCATTCTCTTGAAAACAAGATGTTTTGAGACAAATACACCTGGAAATTTAGAAAAATAAATTAATTTTATCACATTTCCCACAAAATTAACAGATAGAAATGCCTCAGATGTTTAGTGTATTGTTTTTTCATGAGTTGTACATAGTGGGTAAAGCCCCATCAAACCCCTTACCAAGCCTGTAGATCCCAATTCAAAGAAAGGCTTTAGCTCAGCGTAGTTCCTGCTTTAAAGAGTATGTGGTTCAGGGCACAAGAAAATGCATCAGGTCTTGTAAAGACAGAAAAAAGGTGCACCAAACAAAACGTTTCGTCACTGCCATTGCACTGTAGAAGGGCAAAGACAGGATGAACATTTTCCAGAACATCAGTATTTCCTGTGGTTACTCTGAGTCTGGATCATCTCTATGCCCATCAATTCATAGATTAGACAGAAAAAGCAAATACAGATGGAAAGATATATTCATCTACACACTTAATAATACATGTGTAATACTAAGGTTAGTTTTACCAAACCTTTTCTGACAGTCTTTTTTTCTTAAAGTAGACAAAACAGATTTGTCAGATTTCTCTTTTACAGCAGGCCTTAGCGAGTACCTTTTATATAAATTTTACAAACTCTCAGACATTCATTAAACATATAAAAGGAATGGCCTCTGCAGGAGGAGCAAGGTTGAGGAGGGTAGAAAAGGGCAAGGGAGACTGATTGAGAAATTCTTGAGAAGTTAAAAATATTATTTGATTCTTTTATTAGAGAGAAGGTTGGGGGTGATAATACAAGGAGAAAAAATAGCTCCTCTGAGGGGAAATTTAGAGACCCACAGAGACAATTAGGTGTGTGGAGAACTTTCTAGATGGGAGAAAAGCTGAGTGGTGCTTGGAGTTGGCACTGGGAATGGGGACTACAGGAGGAGGAGGGAAAGGATGTGTGGTAGCTCAGCAACCAGACTGGGGAAGGCAGTGCTGTAAATCACATGAACTGCCTAGCTTCTACATGGAAGGAAAAGGAGGTCAGTTGGATTTGCTTGGCATTTCACATGGTGCATTACCTTGGCTTACCAAATAGATCTATAAATAAAATGTCTATCAGAGAGAGCAATGAGGGACAGAGTCGTAAAGTCAACTGTTACCCTGAGGTTTACAACAAGCAGGTTGAGGCCAAAAGAAAGATGAGTCAAATAAATATACCTGGAGGCAGTCTGGAAGTAGATGTGTCTGTTAGGATTTTTTTTAAATAATCAGAAAATACTGAAAAACCCCTTTCTACTCAGATTCTTTTCTAATCTAGTATATCTCTTGACTCACCAGCTTTGGAAGATTCAGCTTTAGTGTTTATAGTCCTCCTTTTAACTTTCAAGAATGGATCTACAGGATACAATGGGGAGTTGAAACAATTCTAAATAACTAAATAAATACAACTATACAGTCGTGATTATCTGCGTAACTGCCCCATAGGGAGAAAGTTTATTTCTGGCAGAGTGCCTTCTGTCTGACTGTTCCCCCTGTGGAGCACTGATGTGTTCAGGTAGTCATGCCTACATCTAATAAAAACTGCAAATTAACAGCTCTATTCCTGAAAAACTATAATGCTGAGTCCAAAACCACATCAGAAAAAGCCTTCCCATCACACACACAAAGGCATCCCACTAATAAGTGCCCATTGGATTTAACACGAATGCAAATTACTTTGGAGAAGAAACTGCAAGATCAGATATGTTGAGACATTAGTATGATTTTGTAAAGATCATAACCTTTGAAAGACTGGAAATGCCATAGGCAGTCCTCATAACTTGGAAGTGCTTAACCTCAAGCCTTTGTGCACCTCAGTTCTGACCTTAAGCCTCTCAACGTGAATAAAGTAGCAACAAAGTCCCACCTTTAAGTAATGTCAATTAAAAAGATATAGGCAGACACTATATGACAATCTTGATAAGAAAATACTTATAAATTGACGAAGACATCATTTATTTAGGATAAAAGATGGAACATTAAGCTAAAATGGATGAATCACAGAATTATTTCTATTTAAAGGTGCTTCTTGAATTCTCCCAGTCCAATCTCTCTGCTCAAGCAGAATCAACCAGATTAGGTGGTGCAGAACCATGTCCACCTGGGTTTTGAGTATCTTCAAGAAGAGCACTCCACAACCTCTATAGAAAATCTATACCAGCATTTGACTGCCTTCACAGTGAAAAAGGTATCTTCTCATGTTCACACATAATTTAATGTGTTTTAGCTGTCCTGTTAGTGGGTTCTTCTGGGAAGAGTTTGCCCCCCTCTTCTCTTTTCCTTCCTCTCCAGTATTTATGCAAGTGGACATGATTCCCTTGAACCTTCTCTCTCACAGGGTAAAGAGTAATGGTCCTCTGCTTATAAAAAAATTCTCCAGTCTCCTAAAGTTCTTTCTGACCCTGTGTGCGGTTTGTTCCAGCAAATTCTTTCTTACACCAGGCATCCCAGAACTGCAGTCAGCATTTAAATGCTGGATAGGGAAATGACAGATATCCCTGGTCCAGGAGGCCACTGGCTTTCTTTACAGAGAGGGACCATTTCTTTCTCATGGTCAGCTTGTTGTCTGCTAGCACCCAGGTCCTTCCCTGCTGAGCTCTCTCCTGAATAATCAGTTCCATTACTTCTATCTGAATGGCAACCAAACATGCTCATGTCTCAGCCACTCCTTCCAAGTTTTTGTCTCAAAATGTGTTGAGGGTGTAGTTGGCTCTATTTCCCCCAATGTAGATATTAAAGTAAGAGAGTCATTTAGGAAGCTGTTATGATTAGCCTAATATTAATTTGTTCAAATAGAAATTTAGCCACACAGATAAGGAGAGCTGTTGGAGAATCAGTGGCATAAATCTGCTGAGGGTCAATTGTGCCTCACCAATATAATTACTTGAGTGAGAATGTGACAGACTGATTTGTGGCTGAGGGGAGAGCAGTTTGTACCATTTTCCTCAGTTTTAACAAATCTTTTGACTGTCTTTCTTAGAGTACTCTCAAATCCAAGGAAGAATTTTATTGTTTGCATGTCTGCACTACCAGATGGAGGAAACTGTTGGACTCAGGGGGATTTGGGACTCAGGGCATTTTGGTTAATGCCAGTGTCAAGAGGACTACTGCAGAGATTTGTACTGGGATATGTCCTGGTTATGATCATGTAACCTGGAGGAGCAGAGGCGTTATACTCATGTCAAGCCTCAAGTTGATGCTGAATTAGGGGAAGTTTAAAACAAGGCATTCGACAAAGAAAAATCGAAATTCTGCCCCTGAGAGGAATAACCCCTCCAGCAGACTAGGAGGAGTGCCGGCAGAAGGACTTGGGATCTGAGTGGGCAGGAAGCTGAGCAGAAACCAGCAGTGTGTTCTGGCAGCTGTGAAGGCAAACTGAACTGTGTGAACTAGCCAGTCAAGTAAGGGACAGAATTTTCTCCACTGGTTTGGCACTCACTGGTCTAAATCAAAATACTGGAGACCTCCAAGTTGTGTCCCCCTGCACCAGAAAGAGATTGATAAAATCAAGCCATATGAGCTGAGGGACACTTAAGTTATTTGAACAAAACTATTTCAGCAAACTCCAAAAAGAGGAAATGTATAGGGGGAAAAAAACTGTACTACTATGTTACACAGAATGATCATGTGTACTCTTGAAAGCAGTGATCTGGAACGATTAAAGGCCATAGGAAGCAAATATAATTATGTGAACTTCTATGACTTAAATTCTGAGATGATATTTATATGTATAAGCAGGGAAATAGAGAGTCGGGAGAAAAAAAGAAGACACGTAAACCTCAAGGTGTGAAATATGACATCATTGTCCGTAAATGTTATGCAGAGGATTTTTTTCCCCCATAGCTTTAAAAAATAGGTGGAAAATTGGAGAAAGCAAATAATCACACTCTAGAGCAAGAGAAGCTGACCATTGGTGAGAAACATAAAGAGTTTTATCAATTTTCTTCATATCAGTGAAGAGACAGCTTGATTATGGTATGCAAGTGCTTTAGGCGGACAAACGACCTGAAACTAAAGAGCCTTTTAAACTGCCTGTGGAGTGCATAACAGGAGTGAATTGCTGCAAGTTAGAGCCAGTCAGATTCAAATGACTAATACAGCACATTTTTAAATGATGCTGATTATCTGGTAAAATAATCTACCAATGAAAGTGAGGGATTCTTTATATTTGAGTGAGGAGTTATTCCTTTCTGGAAAATGTTTTGTTGGGCTTTTGCAAATGATTGTAGGTGTGAGGCCTAGGACATTTCAAGAAATTATGAACTTTTGGCTGGAAGGTGTAGTGACATAGAAACTAATCCAGAATTCAATTGGTTGCAAATGTAGTACAAAGTGACAAACCCAAGGTATTGCAAAGGACTAGGATCAGTATGTTGATTGGCATGTGGTTGCTCTTTCAAATGAGGTAACTCAAACATTTGTAACTATGTGAGCTAGTCTTAATTACAAAAAGCCACAACGGCTTCCCTTGAGTGGGAAACAGGTGAAATATGATGGATAAACAGACAGATGCTATGATCATCCTTTCTGGTCTTAAAAATGTGGAATTTGAAAACAGAATTTTTTTTTTTTTTTTTTTTTTTTACCTGTGCTTTAGGGCACCCAGCTCTATGTTATGCCTAATAACAGCAAAATGATTTAGTTGATGATTCTTAAGTCATCTCAGAACCGTAGATAAAGTCTGAGCCATAATTGTCTTACTTCAAGCAATCAGTCTATGTCAAACAAATCTTGGATGATAACATGGAGTCACAGTGTAAGCTTGTTGGGGGTTTTAAGGAGGGTGTTTTTGTCTGCACATACTGAAAATCACATTTGCTGTGGCAGCATTTTCAAGCCAGGCTTATGTGAAATCTCTGCAAGGAGGAGAAATGACCAGCACACAGCCCAGGGAGTTTGTCTGCCTGCAGCCATCCCTGACAGCTGCGGATGCTCATCGTGTCGGCATTGGTGGTGCTGGGTTCCGGGGGGAGTGCTGTCACCTCTCTCTGCCTTCTAGGTCTGGCAGCTAAAACTTTCAGTGAGAAGGTCATGACAGAAACCTTGTTGGGAGAAAAAGTCTGCACAGATTACGCATGTTAATCTGAGGACTCTAAGACGGTTTGTCAACATTGAACATTATGCACATTAGTTGAACAATCTGGGGCTTCTTCCTATTCACAGGAACTTCACTGCATTTTAACAAATAAAAAGGCTATGATAAAAGAGGTAAGGAGTGGAGGGGAAAAGCAACACTTCCAGGGAAAAAAAATCATGTTCCACCCTCACTAAATCAGAGTCTAATATGCAGTAGGAGCCCTCAGGTGCCCTGCCAGCAGCTAATATATTGATGGCTTTATTTTCTCTTAAATACATTGATTTCCTTTCTGCTGTTTTGAACAGAGGTAATTTTTGTTCCTTGGAATGCTGATACTTTTCTGTTGCTACCCCCACACCAGTGTTTCACAAAGGCCAACACTATTTACTGCAAACTGCCCTCACACCAGCACTGAACGGGCAGGAGGGGGCCTGGTGCTCTCACAACTCTGCAGACATGGCCAGACTGAAGCCCACTGCTTGATTTACATGTTGTGCACAAAACTAAAATTCATTCTACCTGAGGGAGTGCCTGAGAGGCTTGAAACTAATGTCTGTTTCTAACCTTCAGTTTTTCACTTTACACACTTGGTGGATGGATACTTTCACATTTTATGAAGCCTTTTGTGTCTGTGGTATTTAAATTTCTTTTTTATGTGCTGAAATATGCCCACAAAAATATATTTAGTAGGAACACATGAACAGGTGCATCGATCCTCATTATACATAGAACTAGATATATATTCCCTTGTACCAGCAAAATTTGACTTACATATTACCTTAAAGAAGACCTTAGTCAGAAATGTATCATAGTTAATATATATATAAAACACTACATTTCAAACAGCAGGGACATTATTTTCCCATTTGACTTCTGTTTTCCAGACCGTTACTACTAATGTAAATTTACAAAATTTAGAGTTGCATCTTGTTGTACCAGCAGAGTGACTTTATCACTTTGGCTAAATAAAAGGAACCTGCGAGGCAAGTCACCTTTGCAATTTTGAGAAATTTGGACTCACATTTTTACCTTTTGGGTGTCTTAATAATTGCTGATTGTTTGATAATGATTATTAAAAAAGGTTATGTAGATAACACTTTTTAAAACAATCTTGTGTGCAATAACCAGAATATGTAAGATTTTAATCAACTTCAGGTTGTTTAAGGGAGGTGGAACCATGCCTGTCCCTTCAGCTCTCTGAATTAGCAGGAGAAAGGGGGTAAAGTGCTAGAAGAATTTTACCGTTCAGCTGTTAACTTCCCTTTATTCTCTGCTAATGCAGTTGAACCCTTGCCTACAGTAAATGCAGGAAGACCACTGAGAAGGTAATGGTGTTTATGTCTGCTCAAGGTCACTGCTCAGCACTTGTGCTAGCTGACATGACCAGGTCTTTCAGAGATATCTACAGAGGCTGTAGAAGGCAAGTTGACAATGAGATGGATTTATTCACTGGGGGGAGGACTTATTGCTGAAAATCAAAGTTATGAATACAGTAGCATGCATTTTAATTTAATCATAAAAAGATTTAAACAAATTGAACTGCTTTGGGGATATGGGGAGTGTAACTCCTCTGATGTTTAGAGGTAGCTGGAGGGGTTTAGAGGAAGAGAGTAAGTCAGAGTCCTGCATCTGCAGAGAATGCATTGCATGTTTATACCTATGTAGCCATCTCCCTTGGCAGCTACTCAGAGCAATAGCTCTCTCAGCAGAACCACAACAGAAAGAAGAAAAATTGATCAATCAATCAAACAAACAAAACCAAAAAAACCTTAAAAAAAAAAACAAACCATCCTCCAAAAATACCCCAAACCAACACCCCCTCTAAAACAAGCCAAAAAATAGAAAAAAATTTTAAAAGCCCCTAAAGCAGCATCATTCACTTTAACAAAAAAGACATATGATACAGATATAACAACTCTAAGAAAACAGATTACATTTATTTGTAAACATGCTAAGGAAATTTTATATTTATCCTCCTTGTTTTATTTCTAGAGCATATCACAGCATGAAGCAGCTCCACCCTGAAAATGGCACAAAGAGCCTTAGCAGCGGCATCTTAACAAGCCTAAATGGTTTAGAGTCTGTAGTGATTTTGTTATTTGACTGGATGCAATTAGTATGAGACATACATGCCTGAATGCACTGAGCTGTGCACTCTAATGGTCTGACCTATTAAGGGACTTCACTGTGAACTGTATCCTGCTATACTGCAAGCAAGCAGGGCAGTCGATGGCTTCAGTTTTATCACTGAAAAGGCAAGAGGTGAGAGGTAGTCAGGTGATGCTGACTTTCCCTTTCCCCACTGTGACTTGATTTTTCTGATTGTCCGTGTAAAATTTGTGAACAGGGAGCTGGCAAATAACATGAGTGCAGTCAGAATCAGAAGTGGGGAAAAAGATCAATAGAGAGACTTTATAGAAAACTGTAAGATATTGCATCAGACGATAAGAAAAGGAAGCCAACTTGTACTAGTAGGAATAGTAGGAATATAGGAAGGAATCATACTAGTAGGAATCTTAGCCCTACATACCCTAGCCAGTGACATTCAGTGTTTTATTTTGTCTTTTTATTTTTTTAATTTTGAAACAAAACTTAAAATGTTTAAGCATATTAGGAGAGCTTAAGTTCTTTGCATTCTACTTCAAGTTCCAGAAAACCAGACCTATTGAAAACTGTTAATCCTATGAAATTTCCCAGCCCATTTTGCTGGGTTTCAACGTTGGCTTCAATTGATGTGTGCTCTTAGCACTGAAATAAAAGTTGGCTGCTCACTAGAGCAGTACTTCTCATTGTCTGTATCAAGTTATTGCCAAATATGATGATAGTTTGGATAACAATATGTTTTCATTATTCACAGTGTCTAGGCAAGACAAGATTCTTGTCCCATGAATATAATTTCTATTCTCTGTCTTAAAACATTGTATAAACAACGAATAAACTTTAGGCCAAACACATGAATACTCTAAAATTGTATTGATATCTCTCCTAGACAAAAAGTAGTATTTGCTAAATAGTTATTGATCTTCTGTGGTCTCAAAGTAAAAACACACAAAAAGGATGCTCATCATTCAATTGTTTTTAAGCAAACTGCAAGTAGTTAAAGTGGGGTTGTAAAGATTCTTCTTCAGTTTGTACCACAGAGACTCTGGTGAACAACTGAAATTACATGTAGCTTATATTGTTTTGAGTGTGAATAGAATTCACTGACTCAGTTATCCCTGACAAACCTGCTCCGTGTGTGCACATAAAGAGCACTGACCACACCTTCCCCAAAATACCTGAGTGAAACACTCAGGATGCCTCCATGGACAAGTAGAAACACTCAGCACCATGGTTGTGTCCATTCACAAGCTCAAGTACAAAGCTTGAGGCTGGTTCCTTAAAGAAAAGGAATTGGCAAGTTGGAGTGTGAGGAGGGGCTGGGAAAAGGCAGGAGGGAAGCAGATCCTTGTACCTGAGCTGATTTTATGATAATCTTAATAATGAAGCAACACAGTTTGAAAGACTTAGTTCTTCAAGATCCAGAATTAAACCTCAACAAAGAAATTAATTTCCTAGTGGAAAGTCACTCAGCACAAACACAAGTTTCTGGAAGAAAGCTTTGATGAAGGTGACATACCAAAATGCTTCAAGACAACTCACAATAGAAAGCAGACAGATTGAATTTCAGGTTGAATTTTACGTAGGAAAAAAAGATATTGAGAAGGGCAATCTAAAATAATTTTCACCTCCCCAGAAAAAAGAAAAAAAGAAAAAAAAAGAAAATAAAAAATAATTTTAAAAAAAAGTGAGTGTTCTAAGAAATTAGGGCAATTTACAAGAATTTGTTGAAGCTAACACAGCACAGACAGGGAGGGCATGGGCAGTAGCAAGGTGAGATGAGCTCTCTGGGCCACTGGACAAGATTACAAGCAAAGGAAATCAGACAGACAGCCTGAAAAGCAATAGGGCGTGTATTGATTTTTAGCTGAAGACAAATCAGTGTGTTACTGATGACAGTTATTGGTACTAGAGTGAAAGACATCATGGTGTGGAAAAAACGTGACACTAAGTAGAGGACAATTAAATGTATGTTAAAAACTCTGTCAGAGACCAGACAGAAGGGTGGAATGGATGTGAAATATTCATTTGGAGCTTAAAAACTCTTTTTTCACCTTCCTCTTGAAAGACTGCACTTCTAGGAAGACTAGGGAATGAAGACTCAACAGAGCTTGGGAAATACCCTCTGGTCATGGAAAGGTCCTCAGGTGACTGATGCTGGATCATTCTGTTTTCCAAGTAGTACAGGATACTTGTGAATGTGGGTTGTATTTACACTGTTCATTTACTTTGTGTTAATAGATTTTGGCTTGGAAAATATGATAAGAGGGACTGTTCCATTAATGACCTCTGGAGATGAAAATAAAATGATGAAAATAAATACTGAAAACCTAATAATTTAAAAAAAAATCTGTAAAATTCAATATACCATGGAGATAAGTAACATTGGGAAAGCATGCCAAAATCTGTAGGGGGTATTTGAGAAACAAATGAGAAACTGATTTGACTGATCTCTGAACCTGATGAGCTTTAAAATATCAACAATTTCCCTTTCATTTGTAGGGTTCTTTGGTACTGATCAAATAATATCTGTAGGGGATTGCCCTAAAGAGAATGATATAATTTAGGAATTTGCTTTGGTAAGACTATAGGTATTACTTGGAGAATTTCTGTGAGAGAACTGGAGGGGAATTAGTTTTAATAAGATGTTCTAATTACCACCAACATAAAGTGAGAATCTTGTCTGAGGGCTAAGCAGACCTGTACATCCTGCAGATCTTCATGTTTTCCCTTATTTGTGAGAAAAAAAAATACTTTGCTTTTGTTAAATTATTACAATTAAAAATACTGTTTTATTAAATTGTTTTGCTAAATTATTAAGTAATTACTTAAATAGCTTCTCAATAGACAACCTTTTGTTTGTAACTTCTTTGGATCCTGAAAGTCTTTCTTGGATACAGAGAGACTCCTAAGGGAGCATCAGGATTCCATCGACTGTGTTGGGTGCTGCCTTGGGTGATTTGTACAAATATGCAAGTCCTCAAAAGAGCATATATAAAATGATAAACCTGAGTAAGTGGCTATATTTGAATTAGAAGATATTTTCTCAATTAAAACCAGGAGTACATCAAACAATTTACTACAACAATTTCCCACTAGCCTGCCTGTACTTTTCTTGTCTCCACATTGGCCCCAGAACTCTTTTTATAAACGATAACAAATAGTAAAAAGTAAATGCATTTCAGTGGAGTTCCCATGATAACCAAAAGAATCACCTTGTTTTTGACTCTAGTTCTTGACATTTATTCCTAATTTAAAAAAAAAAAAAAAGATGCAAAAATTGGTGTATTTTGAAATAGCTTAGTGATGAAAATTTGGTCCATTTCTACTGATGTAGAAACGAGTTATTTGTTAGTTTTTTATGTATTGCCAGTAAGTTCTTTTTAGTTAATTTTTATCTCTCTTGTGCAGCCTATGTGTTATCAAGGAAAAATGATAGTTTGTGATTTTATGAGTTGGAAATGGGATGGCGATCATCATGTAACAGGGTGTCTTGTTATTCCAAGAAGCTGACAAGATACTGATAACAAATGAAAGCTCCCCTCTGCTTATGTTCCTGTGTACCTCATGCCTACCTCTATAGAATATCTGTATTTGTGTTGTGCCAGTGGACCTACCTTACTGGGAGGGATATTTTCACCAAAATAATCATTCAGTGAAATTTTATTTTCTGCAGCAGTTTTGAAAAACCCTGGAGCAATTACAATGCTAGTATGTGCTGTCACCATACAGTAAAGAAAAACACATTTAAACTTGATAAAATATATCCTAGACATCCTTTCTAGGGCAAAACAATGTTGGTATGACAAGAAAAAATATGTAAGAGATTACCTTCTAAACAGCCATTATGTTGACCTATTCATTTGCCCTTTGGAAAGGAAATTAAGTTTTATATGGTCACAGCTTGAGTTGCCTTCCCCTTAAGTGGGGTAAGATTCCATAGATAACATCAGTAGATACCATCTAGAACCATCCCAATTGAAGTAAAAGGTATCAAAATCATTCAATATGAGAGACAGTGGTTGCCTTCTATCGTGCACATCAATCTCATGTATGTTTTGACTGCTTGTTCATTTTATTGTAAACTAATTCATTAATCATCTTTAGGTTATGAATACAGGCTGCTGTGCCCACCACTGCTTTCTTCTGTTTGGCACTACTTTGCTAAATATAAGAGAAAAAGTAACAGCTCTTATTTTTTTTTTGAGATGTCTTAATAACCCTGTTTAGATATGAAAATCACAATGATGCTAAACTCTAAAAATTTCTTGTGGATGTAATTTATTCTGTGTGTACTAAAGCAACATATGGTAGTTTGAAATATTGTGAATTCTGTTTCAAAACTACATTGTTACTTTGAAATGATATATAATCAAGACACAGTCCAGAAGGACTCATGACAGTCAAGTCCAAATGCAGCCAAAGGATGAAAATGGAGGCCTCTCTGAAAGTTTTTTATCTGCATCCCAGCTTTTGCAATCAATAGAGTAACTTTTTACTCACTTGGCCAAGACAGATTTTTTTTATATGGAGCAATAGACAACAAGGAAACAATAATATGAGTGTCCAGGAAGCAGAAGCAGAAAAAAAAGAAAAAATGGTGTGAAAAATAAGAGTTACTTCACAGTGTACGCCGCAGATGTATTGCAGCTATGAATTAACTCCCACCAGTGCAGTTTCTGTCAGTCAGGAGACAGGTCAGCAGTCTGTTCAGCAGCCTGTCCACAGCCAGCTGGGCATCAAACTCAGAGGGAAACTCTTTCCTGACTTTTTTGTCAATCTAGACTTTTAAGTCAGCTTCATAAAAAATAAAAAACCTGAATCTAATCTATCATTTACACCCCACCTACACAATTGTCCTGCACACCTGTGTTCTGCACAGCCAGCTGAAATTATACAGAAACATCCTGCAGAAAGTTTGATTCAAAACCCCTATAATCTAATCATAGCTTCTTATGATTAATGAGAGAGTTACAGGAGTTGATGTAATTTACATACTGTGTCCTAGTGAAATACAACATAATGGTGTCTGTATCTGCTGAAAATATTTACTGAATTTAAAGAACATCTCAGATGTTTTCTTATCAACTCCTCATGTAGTTTAGCACGCCCACTGCAAAATTTACTAAAAGGTCATGTCTCAAACAAGACTTTCCATCTTCCACTGTTTTTGAGTTTCGGATGCAATATGCTGTGGAACAAAACTGGATGTTACAGCAATTGTTGCTCCATTCCATTGACGTGTACCGTAAACTTCCAAGTCATCTCTGCCTTGACATCATTTTATTGGAAAAAGGCAGCTTTCCGATTTTTAATGTAAAGAATTTTCCAGAGCTCATCTGCAGAACCCTGAAAATCAGCATGAGTAACAACTGACTAAGAAAATATATTAGTTTCTCTTCTGGGGTTAATCTGGTCTGAATTATTTAGTGTTTACTGAAAATTTAAAGTAGATACTTGGGCAATTTCTATGGATCAAACAAGATGCAAAAGCTCCTCACTCTACAATAAGCAGTTTGTATGTATAAAACCATTATTTCTTGCTTTGCATGACACCCAAACATTCAGTTTTCCTTTGTTTCAGCATGGAATACTGAAGAGCTGGTATTCTATTATCTCCCTCGCTAAATTCAAATGAATTTGTACTGCTTATGAAATTTTTATTTACCCTCTGCTTTTTGCTTCCTGGAAACCTGAAGGGAAAATGATTTTCTGTTTCATGGAATCACGGAAACCTAGAATAATTAAAGTTTGAAAAGACCTCCAAGAACATCAGGTTCAATCATTAAGTTAGCATCACTTTGTTCACAACTAAAACATGTCCCCAGGTTCTGCAACTACATCCCTTTTGAACTCTTCTAGGAATGGTGATTCAACAACTTCCCATGCAACTTATTCCATTGTTTTCCAATTCTTTCACTGAAGAATTTTTTTTACTAATATCTAACCTCAACCTTATCTGGCACAACTTGGGGCCATTCCCACTTCTCATATAAATTTTTACTTGGGAGAAAATGCTAATCCCCATCAGGCTACACCCTCCTTTTAGGTAGTTTGATGAGAATGATAAAGTCCCCCTGAGCCGCCTTTTCCCCGCGCTAAACATCCCCAACTCCTTGAGCCTCCTCACAGGACTTGTGCTCCAGACCCTTCATCAGCTCCATTGCCCTTCTCTGATCATTCTCCAGCACCTAAGTGTCTTTCTTGTCATGAGGGACAAGAACTGGACACAGGACCCAAGGAATGGCCTCACAAGTGCCCAGTACAGGTCACTACCCTGGTACTCCTGGGCACACTACTGGTGACACAGGGTAAAATGCCATTGGCCTTCCTGGACACCTGGGCACATGCTGGCTCATGTTAAAGCTGCTGTTGACCAGCAGCTCCAGTTTCTTTTCCATCAGTGTCTTTACAGTCCCTCTTTCCCAAGGTTTTAGGGGCCTGGGGTTGTTGTGACATGAACATCTGGCCCAGCATTTCACCTTGTTCAGCCTCATCCCACTGATTTCGGTCCACAAATCCAGCCTGTCCAGATCCTTTGCAGAGCCTTTTGGTCCATCAGCAGATCAACATTCTTGCCCAACTCTGAAAATGAGAAGACACTTTATCTTCTTACCCAAATCATTGTTAAAGGTATTGAACACTTCACACTCAGGGCTGTTCCCAACCCTGAACCCTGGGGAGCACCCCTTGTGACTGGATACAGGTTAGATTTCACTTTGTTCATCACACACTCTGGGCACAGCCATCCAGCATGTCCTTAACTCAGCCAGCAATGCACCCATCCAAAGCATGAGCAGCCAAGTTCTGAGGGAAAATGAGTATAACAGTGTCAAAAGCTTTGATTAAGGCAGATAGACAAGTCTACAGTCTTTCCCTCTTCCAACAAGCAGGTTAGTTTGTCCCAAGAGGTGACCAGGTCAAGCAGGACACCTGCCTTTCATAAAACCATGTTTTCTGAGCCTGATCCCGTGGTCATGCTGCGTGTGACACTCAACATGATCTGCTCCATTGCCTTCCCTGGCAATGAGGTCAGACTGGAAAGCATGTATTTTCTGGATCTTCCTTCCTGTCCTTCTTGTTGGTGTACATAATATTCACAAACTTCCACTTTCTTGGGTTCTCCTCGGCAAGATTTTCTGTCAAGTTTCTCAAGACTGATAGCTGGGTATTTATCACATTCATCACATTCTGTTCCATTTTTAAGCAGAACAATAAAGACATATGTACATGTAATAAAAAATAATCAAAGGAGGATTTCCAAGGAGGCTTAACACTTCGGTATCTACAGAGGATGTGGAGAAAATTGTATCAGAATTTCAAGTAAAGATACTTCATGGATAATTGTTATTACAACTAACTTCATCCTAAGATAGGGTTATGATAAACCCATGTCTAAGACTAAGGTATATATTTAGCTCTGGTACTTGACTCAGCAATTAATACAATTGACATCTGCAGTATCATGGTTTTGATTTTTTAAAACACATATTTATGAGTCACTTATTTGAACAATTTAATGGAAATTCTCAATAGATAAAATATAAATGCAAACAATTACTCCTTCATAATTACTTGTTCTATTCAATAAAATGGTTTCATTAATAAACTTATTTTTCATATTTACCTCAAGATACGCATGGATGTTATGCACGCCAATCATATGGTTTCACAAAGAAGTAAATTTAAGAGCAAAACAAAAATAATTTGCAAATCTCGACTGACCTGTAAAGGTTCAAGGTCCTCTAAGAGCTTTCAGCAAACAGTAAAAAAAGGGTGTAAATCTAGCTTTATAGAGCCAAGCCTGTCATCACCATATGGACATTTTCATGAAAACCACACATGATCAGTGTGTGAAAAAACAGATAGAGGACAATAAATTCCTCAGTGTTTCAGTTACAGAGTTTCTATTGTCCTGTCATACTTGTGAGAAGCATGTGGGTGCTCTGGACAGCAAGCAGACTGTCTAGCAGGCCCACAATGTTCTCTTTCACTCTGGCTTTGCGGAGAATTATACCACATATCAAAAGGAAACATGGTGAAGAGAGAAAGGTGCAGTGGGTGTTCCCCTTAATCTGTGTTTTCTGTGGCTGCATCTACAAAAACCACAAAGGATTATTCACTCACTTGACTAAATTCTTTCTAATTCCATCACAGAAATACTTGCAATCTGATTAGCTTCTATACATGTAAAGTCTTAGTTACTCAAGTCATCATCTGCTCAATATACAAACATGATAAAAAATATCTTTTTCTTTAAAATACTTGCATACCTGAAAAATCTCCAGCTTGCAAGAAAACCAATGAAAATATACTTTAATGTTTTTTAGATAAGAGAAGGTACAGCTGACTTGTTCTGATTCTGCCTTCTCAAAACATCTTATTCATCTCCAATATTTTGGATAACTTGTGTCCCACATAAACCCCCAATATATGGATATGTGAAGTCATACTATTTTCTCTTTCCCTTGGTACTAGTGGCCCATTTAGATTGGTGTATTAATTTTACCAGATCCAAAACAATTTCCAGCCCCTGAAGAGACTGTCCTTCTTCCTCTCTTTCAGTGCAAGTCACATTATTTGGCCATTCAATAATAGAAATAGAGGAGCTATCATCCAAAAAGCATAACACATTTGATGTGGATGATTACTCTAGGAAGTCCAGATTAGAAACCCATTTTCTCTTAATATATGTGCACAAAATCAGAGTTGTTTTCCTGCAATAAAAGCTTTGATGGTTGCTCACTTTTCAGAGCATTTAATTTTTGAATGAACTAAACTAGGTTCTCCACTATTACTTGACATTTGTATTTTATTAACAATAAATAGGCCCACTGATAAAGAAGGATAATTTTTTAGAGTTCTCTCTAATTTATATATCAAACAACAACCAGGTTCAGGCATTGGTTGTTTTGAAATAAGGACACAACTTCTCTTAGTGAAGAAACCTTGCAGTTAAGGGTTAAATCTGAAAGTCTTATCAATCCTATTTGCCTAGGGATTATGACAGCCTTTCAGTTTCATCTGGGTTGAAAGACAGTTTGTGATGATTTGCAAGCCAGTTATGTATTCAGATTTGAAACTTTAAGGGTAATAACTGTTGCAATGGCCAAGTGATAAAGCCTCAAACAGACTTTGAGGAGCTTTGGTCCAGGCAATGCTGGTCCCAGACCAAACAGGATAGCATCAGACATCAGATCCACTTTCACTGTGCTACAGACCTTAATCTAGTGGAAGAAAAGGCTGCATCCCTCCAGGTACCCCTAACAAAGTTCCTGCAAGGGCTGCAAATCTCTGCATGGCAGAGGAGATTTTGTAGGAATCCCTGTAACCACACAGGAGAGAGCAAGTAAGGGAAAGGGCCTCACTTTGAGAGAGGAACAAAGTCTCTGCTGGGGTTGCATTATATTGACCTCAGTCATGGGGCAAATCACTCATCAGCCAAACAGAGTCATGATGGCCACTAGGCTATTGAAACAAAAGAGGCAGAAGGCAGAAAAGTAAAGGGAAGAGGAGTTGTAACAGCTTTCTTAAAACACTTCACATTCCTGAAATACATACATATGTCTATGGGTATTTTTTTTCATAATTATGTTCTAAATGTATAGAACTTCGTAATTACTGATCTCATTGAGATGATATATACTTTGTGACTTTTCTCATTGTTAATTTCATAGGATGTTAAATACCTTGATTGTGCCTTGGCAGTGTTACTGTGCAGAAACCTGTTGATATTACAGGCAAGCATGACCTTACTTATAATAAGTATTTGAAAATCTCACTGAGAGGTACATTTTTGCAACCAATTAAGTTGGTATGGTCTTCTGGGAAAAGCAGTGAACAAAGTCCTCATTACTCAAAACTAAAGAAACAGGGAAATTCTTTTCACAGACAGATCAATAATATTTGGGTTTTTTTAAATACAGAATTTAATTCCACTTTAATAGTCTCAGAGGAATAAACATTATTTTCCATGTGCAAAAGTTCCAAGGAAGAAGATTATTTTTTTAATGAGTCAGAATGTATTTTCTGAGTTGTTATAACAATTTCTCATAAAAATAAGACCATTGATCTGGGTAGTAGTTTCAGGTTATGAAGATAGTGGATTTTATTCCAAGTTATTCCCCTAACTTTTACGTGACCAAATATCCTGAATTACACTAGCTGTTTTATAAACCCCAGTCATCTGTGGGAGTGTATTTGGTTTCAGGGTCTTTTTAACTGAAATGGTTTCTGATGAAACATTAGTAAGTTTTAACCTTGTTTAGCCAATGAGCTTTTGGGAAGCCTGTTTTAGGATTTTTTAAATTTTGTTTTGTGTCTCCTTTTTAAAGAAAGGAAATATACCTCTTAGCTGTCACCACTGTAGACTACAGATACCTTGGATTCTAATACCACTACTTTGTTGTGAAATAGCATTAAGGTAGATGTAGCTGTTTCTTAAAAAAATTAGCTTTATGTTTTGACAGAAAAGTATGGAAGTTCCTTTAAAGGAAGTGAAATCAAATGGTGATAACATTACATGTTTTCTAGCATGAATTTTAACATTTCAGTAATGCTGGAGGGTGGTCAAGTCTGATAATAGAGTCAACAGAAACAGCAATATTTTCATTGTGTGTCAGAAAAATAAAGATTGTATCTCCAGCCAGTACAGGGTGATTTTTTTTGCAGGAGCCAGTAGGGGTATGTCCAGGACCCTGAGGTTATTCTGTATCACTTCACATCATTTTCTGGGGATAGGGAGAAGGTTCTTTTCCAGGTGCGAAGAGGATGGCAGCAGAGAGCAGTTGATATTTTCATGGGTATTGGATGTGAGTATTTTGCCTCTTTCTTGTACTCTTTGCCATTAGTATTGTTGCTGCTACTATTTGTTTTATCATCTCATTGCTTTTTCCATTATTTTTTTCTTATCTCAACCCACAATCTTTATCTTTTATGCCTCTAATTCTCCTCTCCAGCCTGTCCCAGAGGACGTCAGGGAGAGAGTGAGCAACACACAGTGTGGAGTAGTTTCAGTGGGAATACTAAACTGGCAAATAGCGTTCTAAAGTACAACAGCCTTACTGTTTATCCATGGTTGCAAGCAAATTGACATCCACTTTCAAATATTGAACGTAATGAAATGCAAGGACTTGAAACTGGTAGCAGACAGTTAGTTCATTATGTGAGATATTTGAGGCTCTCCAATATTGCTCTGCTGAGAGTTATACAGAAGAAACTACTACTGATAATGATTCAGATAAAAAACAACATCTAGTCCAACTCTAGATGATGCAAACACCTTTTAAGGATATAATAATTCAATCTGTTCAGTTAAAAAAAAATACAGCGGACTTACTTATGGATATATAAAACCATTTACAAAACACTTTATCATAATATTTATCTCAGCCTGAAGCTCAGTTTAAGATTCCAAAACTCTGCCAATTTTGAGCTTTATTTAAAACAGTATAATTCAATACCCTGTACATTTTAATAAAGTTTCCATCAAAGATGGATGTTTATCTATATATTAATAAAGTCCCTGGAAGACTATATTACCAAAAAGATTTTCTTAAAAGCATTTTATCATTTTAAAGTTCACATTGTTTTTAAAATGCCATTTTCCAGTTATTGGAAAGTCCAGGAGACCATTGCAGTAATTAGCTGATTAAAAAAAAAATATAGCCCTTATTATGACCTTGTTTTCTCTTGAGACTTTCAACTGCAGTTCAAGAAAATCAAAAATATCTCAATTATAAGGGAACTAGTCAATTGTAATGAATTCAAACAGTTATACTTTTTCTCCTTCAGGAACTATTCCTGGCTCTCTGAAACACTGTTCTCATTCCCTTGTACAAAAATGTGCAAAGCCTGAACAGCTCTTCTCCCCAGACAACAGGGAGAGCCAGCTGTGGCTCAGCTTGCTGGATCTGGGATCCCAAACACACATGCTCGTGTTAACTGCTGCTTCTGTACAAGCCCACATAACTGGGCATGGACAAGTTTCATGAGGGTTGCTTCACTGACAAACACAGGAGAAATTAATACCTTAACAAGAGTAATCCAAGTTAAAAAATAACAAGGGGTTGAAACTTAGACTGGACTAACAAAGTAAGCAAAGGATTAGACTGAGAGCTTTCTTTCACATCTGTCCCTGTGAATATGCACAAAGTTATGCAAATAGAACAAAGGCTGGCAGTGAAGAAATTTGTTTGCCCTTCATAGAAGGAAAAATCTACTGGAAGATGCTCTCTTCTATACCCGTAGCTACGTTCACTAAACTTTGACATTAATCATGCTCATTTTTTTGCCTTTTAGACGACAGTAAAGAGAACATCCATTTTCTTGCTTTTTTAATGAATACATGCACCTGCAGGGTTGATCCAGTGGTGTTGCTGGAGCCCCCCTAGCCACTGAAAGTCTATTCTCTATCAACTTTGAAGAGTAATTTCATCAGCAAAAAACCCATATGAGTGGAGAAAGGAAAATGTAAGAGAAAGATCTTACAGAAAAAAGAAAGAAAAGGCTTGGCAGCTTCAGTTTAACCTCTGCCCCTAGGAAAATCAAGAAATAAATCCTCACAGAAACCATCTCCAAACACAAAAGGACAAGGAGGCAATTAGGAACAGCAGGACTGGATTTTCCAATACTAAAAATAGATCGAATAACTGGATCTATAGTGTTTGGTCTAACTAGTTTGAGACAAACTGACTACAGTTTTATGAAAAAATATGGGGAACAAAGAGTGGTTTTTTACACTGATGTTACCAGGGTTCCAATAAGTTAGTTATTTCAAAGAGATACAATGTTTAAAGTGGCCAAAAGAAGTGAGTTTATGAATCTAGAGAGTAGCACAGCTGGTAGTTTTTCATGATATTGCTCAAGGTTTCAAAATGTGAACATCTTCAATGACCTTTGTAGGAATATTATCAAGTCGGATGCCAGATTCTGAGAAAGAACTAATAATACAGGACATAAAAACAACTTACCTGCAATAAATTGGAGGAATTACCTAATAGGAGCTGTGTGAAGTTTGTAATCATGGTGAAATTATGGATCTAGGATGGACCTAGATGAGTTGGGACAGGTTAGGGAAGTGATTATTTCCCTGTATTTGACATAATGAGGTTACCTCTAAAATATCTGTGTCCATTTTTAGACTTCCCAATGCAGAGAAACTGGGGTGAAACCAGTAAAGGGCCATTGGGTTAATTGAGAGTATGGGACAGATGACATCTTAGAAGAGGACAAGGCAACCGGGCTTGTTTGGCCCAGAGGCCAGCTAATTACAGCCTTCCTCTTCATAAAGCTGGGTTAAGATGGAGTCAGACTGTACTCAGAGCTACAAACATAAAGGACCACAGGCATCACAAATGTTTTAAAGCAGGGAAGGTTCCAGCTGGTTTTAAGAAAATCCATGGACAATGAAAGTAGTTAAGCACAGGTTGTCCAGAGAGGCTGAAGAGTCTCAGTCCATGGAGACCTTTTAAACTTGATATGACACAGCCTTGAGAATCTTGATGTAACATTAAACTTGCTTTTGAGACAGGTTATCTGAATTCCAGAGGCCTCTTGCAGCCTT
This sequence comes from Cisticola juncidis, assembly GCA_013400215.1. NCBI lineage: Eukaryota > Metazoa > Chordata > Aves > Passeriformes > Cisticolidae > Cisticola > Cisticola juncidis. The sequence continues at coordinate 33,952 of VXBR01000456.1, forward strand.
AATTTTTCTGTGGTCCTACTGATCAGTGGTAATACTAGTACTGAAAACTAGTAAAAAACTAGGTAAAAACTAGGTAAAACTAGTACTGAAGCTATGAAGGTGGGGAATGATTTTCTCCTGATGATCAGAATCAAAGGCAGCTGATCAGTGTAGGTAGGATGTATCCAGAGGTGAGGAAAGGATACACTGAGAAATCTAATGTACATACAAGTCTGACTAATCAATAAAACAGATTTGAACTTACTTGCTCACTCTGCCTAGGAGGCTAAAGTGGAGCTTCTCTGTGAGTCATGGGAGCCTCTGTGAGTCTCTGTGAGTCACCAGCTAGAGTTCTCTCCAAAACACTCAGAATCAGGCAAACTGCCCTTTCCTCATTATTACTGTAGTAAGTAATAGTAAACATTTCTGAACACCAGTCTTTTGCTGCGGTGCACTTTACTAATGACTACATGAGACAGGGGGAATTACATAACGTATGTGCACTAAATTCTGACAAAAGGTTACCTATCAATAGACTAAGAAGTTTCTAGATGGACTTTTTGTTAAACTACTTCAAGAAATAGACATTTTGTTACAGTTTCATTCTTTCCTAATGCAGATACCCCACTGGTAGATTATATACTACCTTGTTGCACATTTCCAACAGAAATGACTGTGAGGAAAGTGAATACATTTTTGATTGTAGTTCTAAACTATAAACTGGATCACACAATATAACATGCCTTTGATAATATGAACTTTGGCAAAGTACTGAAATAGCTTATGTCTTTGTTTCATAATGATTAACAAAAAAAATGCTGTTTAAAAAGTTGAAAGTGAGAAAGAGAATATTTTAAGTTTCAGTGCCTGGGGAATAAACAAGTAGTACAGTTCTAGCCATAATGAAGCAGGGCACCAAACCAAGACACTATATGACAAAGAAGTCATGACCTCTAAAGTCATTAAATCTTATTTCTTGCTGTTTAAGATTGAGACGAGAAACCCAAGCTGAAATTAACTAATGGGCTTTGAAAGTTTTTCTGGAGGCTTAATGAACTCAAGGAGAGGAAAGGACATTTCAAAATCATTATAGCTCAGTATTAAAATTTATATTTCATACACTTACTCTTTAGCCAGAAAGCCCAATAAAGAGTCCCAACACACAGTAGAATTGTAATTCTATTAGACAGATAATCTCGAATAATACACAATTTCAATGATAAACAGGGATTTCATGAAACATTCTAGAGAACCCTCGCTTGGAAAAAAAGAGATGCCACAAAATACTTATCTGAAGTGCAACTTAAGGGGTTGTGGTCACATCCCAAACCTGCAGCTGAGTAATCCCCAGTATCAAAGGACTCATTCAGCCTGTGCTGGATCCTTTACCAAAGGCCTAGATGGAGCTCAGACTGCTCCCCGTGTCTAGGGTTGGGGCACAGGAGGTGTGAAAGAGAAGTTCTTAACAACTGCATTTTCATTCCTTCCAACTTTTGACCTTATTCCAGGTTCACATAAATGCAATCAATATTAATCATCAGAATAGACTGAAAAGACAGGCCATGTTTGCCCTGAGTTTTCAGGGTACTACACAAGCATCAGACCTTATAAAACAACCTACAGAAGATCCAGTATACATTCAAAATTCTTTTTCTTTTCCATGAATATCTTCAGTTTTGAGTTTTCCAGAAGTCTCTGATTTTAAAAGTGAGGGACATCTAACCCAAGGTTAAAATGGGGAAGGCTTATTGCAGCACTGAACTTGAAGGGTTTTGTTATGGTTGGATCTTTTGTTCTTCAAAATCTATTTAATCCATATACAAAATAAATCTGTTTGATTTCAGAGAATTTTGGGTAACAGAAAGAAGGCTTACTGCAGTCACTGTAGCCAGTTTCTGATAATGCCACACATTTTTGGCCGTAACACTTAGAGGGTACATTTCCCATGAGTTGTTTGGTTCTCTCAGTAGTAGAAGGACTAACAGAAACAAGACAAAAAATCCTGTTTGCTGTAGGTTTTAGCAAGACTGATGCTTTCTCCCTGCTTCTTTTGTCCTTTCACCCTGATCGTGATGGCAATGACTGTTCTTGCTTTTATTTATTGCAACAGCAATATCTGCAGATATTTTTCTTTGCTGATAACATTTGCTCTTGCCCCTGTCATGGTAATAGCTTACTAGCTTTATCATCCTGTTCACCTCCTTCCACTCCAGCTGAAGCACTGACCTCTTTTGTTCTTTTAACATATCTGATGGTCAAGGTCCTGTATTTACCCTCTGCTGTTACACTTCCCTGTGTCTTTATCAATCTGATCCCCCCCCCCTTTTTTTTTCACTAAAAAAAAAAATATTTGAAGAAAATTAAGGGAGAGGAAAAGAGGTGGGAGATTTTTCTGTTCTTCACCTTGCTTTTTTATATGAATGTTGTTTATCTAGAACAATAACTCTACTACTGATTCAAGTGGAAAATAAAAGGAGCTGTGGGAGCAAGCCCAGTCCTGTTTGCTTTTGTTTAGACTTGTGATTTCAGCTTCTGCTTCAGAATATCAAGAAGTAATGTTAATATTTTAATGAAAATTGAGGAGTTTAAGCTTTGCAAAAAGTTGTTTCTTTCAGTGCATCCTAAACTTTGGAAAAAAATTTCAAGAAACTTTAATGTCAGTTATTTATCTTTATTTCCTATTAGTTTGATTGTTTCTTATTTTTAATTGCAGGACACAATAGAATTCTGAAACTGCATAGTCATATATGAGATCAAATTTGACCTATGATCAACTGGTATAAAGCAAACAAATTAAAATTCATCTGTTTCTAGCTTTTCTTATTTATTTCCAGAAAAACTGTACAGGATTAATAGATGAGATATGCATTCTAAGAAGAAGAATGCCTAAAAATATTTAATTTTAATTTACCATCTTTTCTTAAATATCTGTCATTATGCTGGGAAATGTAAATTAGCTGAGAACAACAACTTATAGGGTCACTGTCTCTTACAGATTTATTTAGCCTTTACAGTAATTTCATATCACAATAAAAATATAAAATAATAAAAATAACATGCTAGAAAACCATTGCTTATAAAATAAAGATCTGTGTCATGGATTTGTGTTGGAGTGCTCTATCCTTCCTGAAACAGTTTTTTAAAAATATGATTTATATAAAATAGGTTTACAAATGAAAATTTTGCTTGTAATGTAGCTTCCCTAGAACTGGGGTTAATTGAATCTCAGAAGTAGCAAAACCATTAAATTAGGCAAGAAGAAACAGTGAGGGCTTCTCAGCCTAAAAACTGGCCTGAAGTGTCAGTGAATACAGTTCACAAATTCCAGTATCTTTGCTTGCAACATTAAAAAAAGTAAAAACAAGGCAAAATGGTTTGACCAGCAGCTTGCCTACAGACTTTACAGCAACTTGTTACATTAAAATTTAAACTATGAAGAACAATATTTCTGTCTACTGCTGACAAAATCTTAAAAGAGAGGACTTCATAATACAAAAGTTAAAATTGAAACAACTAGTGCTGACACAAAATCCAATCTTATTAAACCCTACAGAATTCTGTGAACATTGTTGTTCTATTAAATAACAAGTATGACTAGATATGAGACAAGAGATATCTAAGCCAGAAAGAGTTAACATAATTTTTACATTATTTGGGTTTGTATGTCTGATTTCTGCATTGTTTTGGTTCCCTGTTATCAAAATACATATTTTACAGAAAAAAGTACCCACCATATACATCAATTTAGTACTTAAAAATATATCTTTTTAAAACTAGGAAAGTTACTAGTAAAGACTACAATTCCATTTATATATTTTATATTCCTCTGAGAATCATATCTTGCAGTAGAACCATATTACCCTAGGTTAAAATCCTAAATATCAACTATTTTCCTAGTATCTGAATCTCAGAAGGCATTGTTAAAAACCTGCCAAGTCATTTCCCTGTGAGTTATTTTCACTACCATAACTGGAATGGATCACAATCTTTGTGAGGAAAAAGCCTCTGGCTTATCTGAAAAATGTTTATTTTTCCATCAGGTCTGAAAGAAAAATATTGTAAGGTGAGAAGTGTTGTAAACCCCTAAAGATAAATAAAAATGATTGAAAAACTCTTAACATTTTTTCTGACTTTCAGTTCACATAAATTTGACTATTATTTTGCCATTTGTTATTTTCAGTTTTGATGTAATTTTGTAATTTTGATTAAATCTGACTCATTTTTCAAGGAGTGGTGTAGCAGTACTACCTCCCACCTTACAGGGAGATACTGTTCTCATTCCTACACATATAAGTTGAGAAACTAATTATTACTGTGTTCATTAAGCAATTCTCTGAAAATTATAATAAAAAGATACCTAAAGACAGGAAATAATGTGTCCTTTTATATAAATTGGATACATATCTGTATCTTTGTAAGAGCAAAAGACTCCTTGCTGTCAAAAGACCAGATCAAAAGAGCTAGATTAATTGCTAAAACAAATATTTCACACAATTTTAATCTATATTAGCAATGTGGCAATAACAATCTAGTGATGAAGGCCAGAAATGTGAGAGCAGCTGACCTCGGCTCTCATAATTCGTGACCTAATGAGATTCATTCCTGCCCTTGTCTGTATCCTTGAATCCCAGCTGAATGGTTCAGCTAGTTCTGTGCTTACACAGCTATTTCCAGCTGGTTACTCAATGATACATGAGCCTAGAGGAGGCACAGGAGGAGACTGGCTATACATCTCATATCTGACCTCACATATCATAAAATTCTCTTTTCGAAGTGGGGAAAAAAAATCATCTGAGTGTATCTACATAAGACAAGAATCCAAATTAGAATATAGAAACCATGATGGTCTGCAGACCTACAAGTACACACCAAGCATTTGGTCAAGCACCGATTCTCAGAGCTGACTGGGATGCAAAGGGAATTGTGTAAAATTGTGAATATTTAGGGACTTTTGAACCCAGACTATACCTGCGGTATTTATAATGAGTGTAAAAGTCTACCAAGTCTTCTCTAAAACATAAGAACACCTGAGAGTATCATTGACCTAACCTGAGAGGGTTTAATCTAACAATGTCATGAGACCTCATCCTGTTGATGCTGCTGTTTAAATCCTGTGAAACATGACTACCAGACATGCAACATGATCCTCTGTTGTTGAAGGTTGAGGATGATTTTGATTCTCAGCTTTTCTCAGTTTTTTTTTATTGTACAAAATACAGAGGAGATTCCTTGTTAAATCATTCCCTTCTCTGTAATGGACAAGAACTACCTGTTGGTAGGTCCTTGAGAAGAGACTACTATGCAAGAAAACTCTCTTATTAGTAAATTATAAATAGAAAGTGTTTACTCTTTGTGTAAACCTCAATGTATTTTGTAGAAATGTCTTATCCATTCACAATATTTTAAGTACTAGGTTTTGGAGTTTGCACTGGTACTGTTGATACACAGTATCAACAGCTGGTAATCACTGCAAATTATCTTCAGTATTATCTTGAGTTTACTATTCAAAAAAAATGTAATCTAGATGGTGAAACATACAAAGACAGCACAAGTGACCTTAACCATCTGGCCATGTCCTACATTACTTTGCAAAATTCCTTTGTGAAATATTTTTAAAAGTGTTTGTGGAGCTGCATGGCTCAATTGTTAACAGCTTCTGCTCTGACACCTGAAAAAACTTTATTTTGTGTATATAATTAGCCTTCTTATTGTTGCATGGCAGTAGTTTGAAATGGGCTGCCTGTTCCAACATCTGGAAATTGAGAACATATAGCTGATAGTTCATAAATTAAGAATAACAAAAATATGGAATGGAACACCCAGGGTTTTTAAGCAACCACACAGATGAAGACAAAGATGAATCATCTCAACCAGTTTTGCGTGACCTCTGATATGCCTCATTACAATTAGCAAGGATGCATGTGAACTGAAAGATACTGAAAAAATAGATAATCAAGAACAACTGTACTAAATCAACCTCTAGCTCATTAAAAATTATAGTCCTTTGAGTATTCTCAATGTTTTAAAGTAAAAGAAGCTATGAGAAGATTCTTTTTTTGGGGAGACTTATGCCAGGATTTGAGAAACTTCATGTGAGAGCACTGTTAAGTTTCTGATCATTTGTAAAAGAAGGAAAAAAAAAAACCCTTGGAATTCTAATATTCCCTTTTAAAAAGACAAAACTCTTTTTTTTTTCAAACCTTTGGCAATTTCATGAAAAAGCAGGCTCCAAAATTTTACCAGTCTTTCTCTAATAGTAAACTACAGCCATTTTACAGGGAGTGAAAATATTCAGTTGGCTGTTGAGGAGCAAACCTTTACCCAGTTCCAAATTCTTCTTTGCTGGTAAATCTGACTTCCTAAATCTCCCTACAATCGACCGTGTAATTCTCCTCTAAATAACCAAAGTTAATATGTTGCTACTTTTGCTGACAACTAAGATGTTTTTATGAATTCATTTGGTTGCAAAGAGCAGCTCTGGAAACTGCTTTTAATTGAGGTAATCTACCTTTATCCTGTGTGACCATCATACCCCTTTAAGAAGAGAAGACTTTTTAAATGTGAAGGTTATGCATTCCTTTACTGTCTCTTTCAGAGAATGTTGAGGGTTTGCTTTATAGGTTCCCAGCAGGGAGAATGTTGACTGCCATTTTCTAGCTCCACACACCACGGAGATCAAGCAAGAGATGGAAGAAAAGGGTGCCAAAGCAAGCAAACCCAGCACACAATGTTTTGTATCAAGCTCCTTTCCAGCACCTCAGTAGGAGCTGAGATGAATGCCTTGCATAGGTTTCATCATCTCCTCTGACCATTGAGCCCAGTTTGACTTTTGCATCCAGACCTGTGTCTTGGATCACAGGAAGGAGTTTGACACCTGATGTGACCATAGAACAAGGTCAAATCAGGCTACTTCCTGAAGACCTTCTCTAAAACTTTCCAGATGATGGATAGAAGAATGATGTTAGAACAAGTGTTCAATATATCTTCCTTAATTTTTTGTGATATGAATCACCTGAAGTAGTCAGATGTGTTAGTAGACTACTTAGTACTTAGTTAAATGGAGGTCACCTCTTTAAATCTCTGTGTACAAAATATGCTTTGTTAGACATGCCAATAATCCAAATCCCTTAGCTGCAGTAAGCTTAGGTTTATTTCAAGTACAAAAATGAAAAAAAAGAAAAATTGATTTTTCTAAACCTTAGCATTAAAGAGTAGTCAAAGAGTGAAATTCGTTTGAAGTTTGCGTGAATAACAATTACAGCACCAGCATCAAGTTTAATCTTTTTTTAAGCCCATTTACATGGAAAATGAATTTATAACAAGCAGTGGAGTCCCACAGGATATAATAAATTATTGCTTTCCTTACAGTTTTGGATGTTTTCTCACTCTTCATTGCCTTCAATATATAACACTCATAACACAAAGCCTCTAATAAGTTACAGAAAATGTAATTCAATGAGAGAATATATTGTGTTATGCCTTCCAAGGATATCAAAGGAAAGCATTTTTGTTTAAAAAATGTCTTCCTGCTTTAGAAAAAAAGGTAAAGAATAGTCCTAATAATTACTGGAAATGTCTCCTCAAATCTCAAACTCCTTTTAGCCATGCAAATAGATGCTGAGATCAAAAGGTGAGTTACACGCATTAAGGGCAAATGTTGAGTCAGCATCTCTTGCTTAGTTTAACAAAGATGTATTCATGAGCATGAGATGAAAAGACCATTTTGCGCATGATTACAATCAGTGGTGAGGAGTTCTGCTCATAAATAAGGACTTCCCCTCAGGCTGCATGGTAAACAGCTGGACCTGTACAAAAACAACGATTAAAATGTTTCCAAGATGCTGGAATGCTACCCATAGTAAAATGTTCTGCAGATACTGCCTTTCACCCCTTTTTTTTCTATTTAACTAGCCCTATTGAGATATACAGACCATTAATGGTCAGAAAACAATGTTAGTATGCTGTTTTGTGATATGAGGGCATATCACTGAGGAAATAAAATTTTCCTGTTCCCCTCTAAAACTGAAATTAATGAGTTATTTTTGTTACACCATGAATTATAACTAGGAAAAAAGAAAATAACATGTTCAGAAGAAGAGTTAAACCTTTTGGCAGAAGCAGTGACAGAAGTATTGTCTTTTCCCTAAATCCAATAGTAGATTTAAAGGGGAAAAAGGAGAGTGTACGGTTAATTTCATTGAAAGAGCATATTTATGTATGTTTTTTCACTTATATTTGTGCTTGAAAATGCTGATTTACAGACATTTTTTAAACCAGGAGATGTTTATTTATCTATATATGGCAGCTGTAAGGAGCAGAACAGGTCAAAGCCCCATTCTGCTAAGCACTATTTAAACTGATAGCAAATGACATTCCCCTCCCTGAAGTCATTAGAGTCTAAAATAAATGTTCATAGAATAACCTCCTAAATACAATTTATGTGCAGCATAAAGCATTCTATTTTAAGAGAGACGTATGGGAAGAAGAAGATTGCTAATAAGGTTACATCTACACACAAGGTTACAAAAAGAGATGCATTTTCCCCGCTCGTGCTCTGGGATGGATGTTTGCCAGCTCTGGCCTGGAGTGACCAAGCTCTGTCAGCATAATAATGTTGTGGTGGCAAAATACTCTGTCTCTCAGCAGGCCCCATTGGCCCTGCAGCTACTGAATTTTTACTAGGCAAGGACTGGAGCTCATCAAAGAGGACTGAAACAGGGGCCATTAATGTCAAGGTAGATGATAGTAAAAGGATTACCTCAACACCTTAATAGAAACTTTGAACTTCTTTCTAACCTTGCAAATAAATGCCCCAAAGCTGTATAACCCAGTCTTCTTGGTTCTTTGGTAGAAAGGCAGTATTCCTCTGGATGTCAAAAAGGATGTCCAAAGGCTATCAAAATAAGTCTTCCCTCCTTTTTCTTGAGTGATTTTGGACTAGGACCTTTCTCTGCCTTTACTCCCTTATATTAAGAGGAGATGCACACAAAGTGTTCTAAGTGTGATAAATGTCAGAATAACCAAGCTTGGGACTGTGCAGTAGTCTTTTTTGCAGAGATGTGAGAACGTATCTGTTAGTTATTAAGGACAAGTTGTGGCACCTTAGTTCTCCATTACTGTTCACCCTCTACCAATTTTGATTACAGACTAGTAGAAAAAAGGCTACAAAACTGTAGGAAATGTTCAGCAGGAAGGAATTGCATTCACACCACGTGAAAGTAGCCTGTAAAGACCAATTGCTCAAAACACTTAGTACAAAGAAACATGTTGCCATGGGGTCAGTAGTGCAGTATTATCAAACAATTATTACTGAGATATATAGTTAACTGAAATCTAAGTTATACTGAACTATTTTTCCTTGGTTAAAAACCTGTTTGCCTAAGACCAAAGCTAATTCTAACCTTACAATTTGCTGAATTGCATCCTTCTTATGTTAGGAAAAAAAATTAAAAATAAAAAGAGGAGGGAAGGGCAGTGACAAAAGAGAAAGGAATCATTCCGATGGAACCCAGTATATACAGAGCAGAATCTCCTCTCCTGAAAAGAATGTAGCCCATGAGAGAATGGAACAGCACACTGCTGTCTCCTCCAGAGCTGCTGATGCAGCATGAAACTCCTGCATCCAGATCATGGATCCTAATATTACCCAGCCCAGGAGGGAGGATTGAGCCCTGAGGAGCAGCTGGTGGCCACTCGCCAGCCTGTTGTCCAAACCCCTCAGCCCTGCTCCACCCAGCACTCCACCGGCCCACATGTGACAGCTGAGCCACTGCCACAGAAGGGTGCTGTGAGGCACGGTAAAATAGCATCACTAAATGCCAAAAAACTGTATCTTCTGCTTCTCTCCATTCACTAGGTGGGTGACCTTCCCCTGGAGGAGATTAGATTGGTTAAAAAGGACTTTATGAACACATGATGACTGTGCCTGATGGCTGGCTTGTCCTTTAAATGACTCCTTTAAATGATGGCACACAGTCTCTGTTTGTCTCCTCTATTGTTTTTCCAGGTGTTGAGGTTAGACTCACAAGTCTGTATGTTTCTGGATCTTCCCTTCCCTTCTTGTAAACTGGGAAAACATTGGCCAACATTCACTCAGCAGGGAATACCCCAGATTCCTCAACATTTGGTAGCTGATGGAGAGAATTCCATAAGATCTACTAGCTCCTTCACTTCTCTGGGTTGCACTTGATCAGGTCCCATGGACACATGAACCCTGATATAGCTGGTCTCTGACAAGCTCAGTGTTGAAACAAATGGGAAGTGCCTGCTCCCATTGTCACAGTCTTTGGCTCAGAGGAATGGGCAGCCTGTGGTCTATCAAGATTATTAGAAACTGAGGAAAAAAACTATTGTACCTGGTTTTTTCCAGACTTACTTAAGTGGACGTTTAACATCCTTGACTGAAAAGAAGAAAGTCGGAAAAGAAAGCAAAATCAGATAGATTACCTACATCTTTTCCAAGTTCCTCCTCTACTGAATCCATCATGAAATTCTTTTGGAAAAGAGGAAACCTCATTATTGCTTTTTGGAGTATATTTCTCTTTTTCCTATCCTTTATTCATTTCCTATCTTCTCAACCATCCTCTTACTCCTATGATCTCTTTGAGGTAGAGGAGCCTTTAGATGCTGAATGTCAGCGTTAACATTGAGTCAAAGTTGCCTTAGAGATGACCGAAAGTGACAAACTGTCACTTGCAGCCTGAGTGTCCCTGTTCCCTTGAGCTGGAAGTAAAAGTTCTGGTAAGGATACTACAAGTTACATATCAAAAGCATGCATTCAATCCCAATTAAGGAGCAGGCAGGCAGATGGTTATATTTCAGTTAGGGCAGCAGTACAAAGGTGAGCACTTTGGCATAAATAAAGGATCTGTATCACCTTTCTTTGTCAGTGCTAACCACTCTCCTGGGAAGTCTTCTAGATTCCATCTGAAGTCTTGGGGAAATATCACCAGTGACTTAGGTGAAATTTGTACCAGGCAACTTAATTTGGATATATTCCTTTAGATACTAAAATATATCATTGTTTTTCAGACATTGCCTCACCCCATACACCTCCAATCCTAGGAAAGTTATTGAAACAGAAAATCTGGGTTCACCAAGTGTATAAAAAAGAGAGAAGGCCTAGTGTGTTTTCACTGTTGTGTGTGGACCCACCACTGATATCACTATCTCAGATACAGTTTCCAGGTGGAAAGATGCCTACATGTTTCTGCTGAGGCAGATGTGCCTATATCTAAATTCTATACTGACTCTGATTTTCTTCTTCTGAGATTTTGCTAAAATAGGCTGTATGTTTCTCTGTATTTCAAAAATTTGGAGTCATACCTGGGCAATCATTTATGTGCACGTCATCACTTAATTTGGTCAAGTAATCATAATTTTCCTAGATACATAAAATTATCAGGGATCTAGGGCAGTAATTTCAGTCAGTCAAATGAGGCCTTACTGTTACAGAGTATACTCAAGATTAACAAGAACATACCACCCTCTTTCAGAATTACATTATGACTTAAACTTTCTTACGGTTACAAGAATAAAGAGTTCAAAGGAACCCCAAAACCTTTTAGGCATTGTAAACTTTTTAGCAATCCAGTCACTCCTTTTAGTAGTTTCAGTAGAAACAGATTCAGTTTAATTTTGCATCTTTCTGCCTGCCAGAAAACTCTGTTTTTAGTCATCATGAATACTAAACCAGTTTAAAGCTATAACATAAAGAATATAAAAATGCATAATTACTTAAATTACTTAATTACTTAAAATGCCCACATTCTGTTTGAGTAATTCACAGTGACAATATAAAATCAAATACTTCAACTAAACTATCATGCAAGGTTTTGAATTCCAGCATGTTACAGAAAAAAAAAAAAAAAAAAAAAAAAAAAAAAAAAAAAAAAAAGNAGCTCCAAATTTATGTTTTAAAAAAAAAAAAAACCTAACCCAAAATAAACAAAGACTCGAAAAAAACTTAATTCTGACTCTTCATAGGAGCTTCATACCTAGGCAAAGAAAAGACAAATCAACAACACAACAGCAGAATACAGAAAATAATACAAGATTAATTTGACTCCATTTCTTCAAAGTAGTGGAATACTGGGATATTCAAGATGGCACATCTGACTTAGTATAATATTCTTCTTGTGAATGTAACCCTCAGGAAGATACCTACCTTGTTTTACAGGAGCACTTTCAAACAAATGAACCCTGAAATATCTTTACCAGAACCTCTGTATTTCGGGATAATTTCATGCTCCACATAATAAAACATTTTACCAGTTTTCTACTGCAGAGTGGAGAAACATTTGCATTTGTGGCTTGAAGCAGTCTTTAGTATCCTACACAGGTCCCCTGTGTAGCAACATTCTCTTGCTGCCTTGCTAATCTGCTCCATTATCCAACTTTTGATGATTTCAGCTGTTTTGTGCAATATGTAAGGAAACAGGGATTTTCAAGGCCAAAGAGTTAGATTAGTTAGGCATACTCCTTAGTGGAGGTACCTGTGTCACTTTTTTTTTCTTTTTTTTAATATATATATATATATACTATTTTTAATTCTTTAAGGCAGTAATGATAGGAGACTTGCCCTTGACATCAAATATAGAAAGACAGACTTGGGTATATTATGCCCATGAGAATAGATTCTGAAATCACAGAAAACCTATACACATTTATCTAATGTAATCCAGATTCTATTCTATCTCCTCGTGTTCATCCAGGGCTTGAGTCAGCCTAATTTTGATCTAATTTTTACATGAACAGAAATAATACAAAAAGATGAGAGTTCTTAACACTGAGTTTATGTTCTCACTACATAAGTTAAACAGACAAACAATTTTTTTACTTGAGAAAACACTGCAGGTTTGATTAAGTGTTTTTTCTTCAAATGATTCTGAGTTAAGTACAAAGCCAAAAAAAAAAAATTAAACACTTTTAAAAGGACTTTGTGTTATCTCAGCTTTCCTTTTACAAATGAGTACAACATGGAGAACATTAAATAAAAAATACTCTCTATGTTTTGCAAGATTTATGCCCCTGAACCTTGATTGTCCATTTGCAAGGCAGATAAGTAGGCATCATTTTCCAAAATATAGAATTGTTCTATGAAGATTTAAGAATAAACATGCACAGAACAAGCATAGAAAAAAGATGGGTAATGTTTTTTGCTATGTTATCCACTCTTTTGAGATATAAAATATATCTAGCAACACTCAGAAAGAGTCAGAAGAGAACACCATAGAGAAACAGCTGAGTTCCCACAACAACAGATTTTCTGTCCTGTCTCCTATCAAACAGAATTGCAGCTACTTACTCATCTTGAATTCCAAAAAATAAAAATGAGTATATGTCTGGAAGTCAAGTGTAGGTGAATATTTTAAGGACCATGTCTGTGATGAAATATCTTTATTAACTTTTCAGCCATATATACATGCAGTGAGAAAGTCTTCAGAAAAAATCTTCAGAAAAAATAACTTGCAATTTACATAAAACCCTGCCAATTTACACACTGTGAAATTTAATGTCTTCTGTTTCTCACTACCTTATTTTTTTCCGCTTGTTCTTGTTCTCTTTTATACAAAAATCACATTATAATCAATAAGTAATGTTATTTCCAATCTGACATTACAGAGAATATGTTTTAAACCTACACACACACACAAAAAAAAAAAAAAATTTTATAAAACCAAAAAAAAAAAAAAAAAAAAAAAAAAAAAAAAAAAAAAAAAAAAAAAAAAAAAAAAAAAAAATCACAGCACATCAGGTACTGTAAATATATAAAAATAGTAAGTATAGGCTGAATTCTTATGTCTGTTGTAAGGATTTTTGGAAATGCAATACCAAGCTACTAAGTTACCAAAGTCTTCAAAGTTTTGCTGTGATACTGCCTACCTGTCTTAGAAACTGAGCAATTCTAGGCTGTGCCACTCTCAGCATCCACTGTACATCTCTGGAAATGAGGATCAATGGCTGTTGTTTGCCAGCTACTCCAACCTTTTAAATAGGCCCTGGAAGGAGAAGACATTCAAGAAATAAATTTCTCTGACATAATGCAGCAAGCATCCTTATTTGTCTAGGTATTTTTGTTCTGCTGTGTCCTCATGTTCCACATGAACTCAGGTAGACTTGAAAACATATCCCAGTTTTAAACATCTTGAATAGAAGGGACTTCCTTACTTCAGCTGTGACAATGACATAGAACTCCAATTACAGAGATAACAAACACTATTTTTGAAGTGATTTGACCTTAATCTATGAGGGAACAAAATGTTTTTAAAAAGGATTTTTTTAAACTCACTTTCCCTTTCAGTTGTGATGTTTCAGCACTAGAAAAAGATGAATGAATATTTATGCAATTCTCTTTTACCGAGCATTCCAACACTTGTGAAACTAATACTATTAATCTATTCTATTAATCTTAATTATTAAGCAGATTAAGCAATTTTTCAGAGAGAATTTAGAGACCTGGTGCTATTTTCAATTCTATCTCTTTGAGTAAACTGCATTCTATGGTCATAGGGGCATCTGGAGTTAATGCTGCAGGTTTCAGAACATTACACCTCCATTCTTTGTACAAATTCAGAGTTCATCCATCCCCTGACCTTTTCACTGACTGCTGCCTATGCACATAGCACCAGCATGGCACATCCCTGCTGGAGTCATACAGAAACAGGACATTTCTCTCTGACAATGCAGCATTATGTCTTCATGACAAAAGGGAAAGTGAAGTGAACCTTACTGAGAAACTGTCTATCTATAGCCCCTGAAGCCAGTGGGATCCACAAGACCTCTGTGTGAATCTAGTCCTAGTCCAGAGTTTTATTATTACTGTTAACATCAAACAGATTTTTCATGTCTTTGTGTGCTAGCCAGGTAATAAAATTCTGTTTTAATTGGTGTAATTAGTCAATAAAAAGTGACATTAAATAAAATACTACCAGTTCCTTAGCTTTTTTTTTTTTTTTTTGGGGGGGGTGTTAAATCTGTGGACTAGTAAGTTTATTTATTTTTCTTATTGTCACTGAAAAAATGCCAGCTAAAAGTAAGAAAGTTAACATTGTAAAGCTTCCAAACTATTAAAAGCTGTGATTTCTTAAGTGCCATTGAGGGCACACTTGTAAAATAACAGGATTGTGTAAGTGAAAAGTCAGCCCTACAAAAAAACCCCACACATTATCCCATTCCAAAAGGATCTCTAGATTGACAAAAATGAGCATTTATGTGAAAGATAACTATGTATCACCTGGAAATAACAGACCATTATTGAGTTTCATAGTATATTTGCAAGACTGTGTTTCCTAACACCAATGAAAGATATTTGTGTTGGTTTACCTCTGTTTTTCTTCCACTTTGTCTTCCTGAGAATTACCTTAGATACATTTCTCTGACTTTTCCCTTTCTTAAAGAGTTGTTCCTGGAATAATTTTCATACTTTTCCTGCTTTTTGTTATGAAATGTTTCAAAAGTTTGGATATCTACAACTCCTTTTTTGAAAAGCTAGTACTGCTGGTAGTCTCAGAAATTATTTTATTTTTTCTTATTGGGCAATCTGTCACTGGCCAGGGCACTTATCTGACCCTTAGCAGAAAGGAAGGTAACCAACAACACACAAAGACAATTGAAAAAAACAAGAACAATTCATTCCATTTAAGAGAAGGTTACTTGCACGTGTATGTACATTGACAGGCAGAGAAACTTGAAATCTCTCAGAATGGTATCTGCCATCTACACAAAACAATTTTAATGGAGCTTTAAAAAAGAACAAGAAAACTGGTTTGATCTTTGTATCAAACACAAAGCTAGGAGGATATGAAGCCTGTATCAGAACTGCATCCCTAATTTCACCTGATGATGCAGGGAAGTAACAATCCAAGCATATTTCCAGAGTTTTTTCAGAGTGACTTTAAGGCTCAACAAAAGTTCTGATAATGTTCTCATGGCATTATCATAAGGATAATTTCCCTAACTGGAAATGTTACTGGGGAGTCCCTGCAGATGACTTTTTTTTTCAGTAGCAGAGGTGGCTCTCCTGATCTTTCTGTGTGAATCTCAATAAGCACTGGCCTAGGAGTTGCTGATTGGTTTGGCTGAGAACAATCATAAATCAGATCTGAAAACAGGACCTAGTTCAGTGAGATTTAAACAAGAGTCACTAAAGTAAATGATAATGATAAATAGATGGAAAAGAAAGTTAATGATTTTTTCCCAACAATGCTACAAAAGGACTTAAAAACCATTACGTTGATCGTTCCTAAAGAGTTTTACAGAAAACCCTCAGCTGTGTTACATCTGCTCATTGCAGCTCAAATTGCTCATAAGATAATACTTTGCATTTTGATAACTTGTTAATTGAAGAATCCCTTCATCTTTTAAGAATATAGATTATATCTTGATGTTACATGCCTCATTAGATAACAGGTGTTTGGAGGAGAATTGCTTTACAGAAAATCTTGTCTAACTCTTACATAAGAAATCTTGAAGTATTGATGTTCTCAATTGCTAATATTGTATAAATGTCCTTCATCTCCTAGTCTGATAAATTGTTCATCGGCACGTAATAATGATTTTAGACTAAGCATAAACTGAGTCAGCTTGTTGACTGCTTTGACTCAATATGTCTAATCATATTACTTCTTTGGTTTCAGGTTACATGATTTGGCACTAATTGTTCCGAAATTGCTTCATTTTAATTGCTGGTATTTCTGATTTACTGTTAAATCAAACTGTGTTTCTATTAGTACAAATAGCAGCTGAGTGGAAGACAATGGGACACCTCACCTCAAGTAGATGAGAGAAATTATTCCAGAGAAGATTATGTAACCATAACTAAACAAATTTAATGAGGTACTTTAATTTCATATATTATTGCATCATGTAAGTTGTTCCTGTGAGTCAGCCAAGCTCTTATTGTCAATCTTAAATAGAATATATTAATGACAAAAATAAGATAAGATTCTACATGCATGTCCTCTCTTACAAACTGATTTCTGCATGACAGGACGAACAAAATATATGATCAAACCCCATCGTTATAATAACAAAAGAACATTCTGATAAATCTGGATTTTGTGTTGTAGTCCGACTAAATTAAGATTTCTCCCTGCAGGTATTGGGGAAGTGAAACCTTATTTCCCACCTATCTTGTAATGAGGAATAACTTACATAACAAAGAAAGAGAGCTAAGATCCCAAACAGAGACAAGTTTTAGTCTCAATTTATGCAGTAAAAATGTTGAGTATTAGCTGTGTCTAATACTTTTTGTAGGGTGAACTTTAGGATCTCTATTTTGGCTATATTAGATTAGTGTAATATAACATAATTTTTATTGCATGTTATGTTTAAAGCATTCATATTTATTTACAATATGTATTTCAATTGGACTAAAATTCTAAGTATTTCCCCATCAGATTGTATCTTTCCATCAGAAGAAAAGCTTTCTACTGCCTGCCATTATTCAAATCTAGTATATTACAGAAGAATAAAAAGAAGAAAAAAACCCCAAACCCAAGACAATTCATCAAAATAAACTTTTTTCAACCTTTGTGGAATTAATGCTTTGGCTGTTTTTCCACTTTCTGCAATCATCTCAATGTTTTTACATTACATTATTTCAAATAAGTCGGAATTAATGATTTATAACATTGAAATGGATTTATTGTAAAGTACATTTAATGAAAATTAATCAAAGTTTGGGGTGGTTCTCACATCGTGCATGAAAGTCACATTTGTGTTTTGAAATAATCTGAAATAAGAAGAGTTTTTAGCTAATGTTTACAAAGTACAAAACCTTAATCCAGTTATAAGATCTTAGTATTGCAAAGATTATTGAAATAATTAAATTTCATGGGGCAAGAAATCAGAAGAAACCTCCTAGAAGGAGCAGATATATGGCTTTTCATTTAGAAGGCAGAGTGATCCTTGTTACACAGTCAGTTCTCATTTTCTTTCAAGAACAGCCTTCCATTTTTCTGTTGTAATTCATACCTATTTAGTTGGAACTGGTTTTCTTTGCACAAAAAAATTTGGGTCTTATTTCCATTCTAAAATAGTCTTCCACATTCCAGTCACACTTCAGACACACACCTGAGACAGTGCAGAGAGGTCTTCTGGAAACAGCACACAGAAAAACATTTACATTTTCCTTTCCAGAAGTTCAGGGCTTTTCCAGCCATTTTGTTCTTCTTCATATCACGAAGTGGAGAGATATGTGTGAGATGTTCAGTGTATCTAAATGCAGAATTTGTTGCTGGGCTTTGGGTGTAGTCTGCTGCCTGTGTGATGAGGGGGGAAAAATCAGTCTGGCATATAAACAAGATCAGTGTTGTTCTATTGCTATAAATCAAAACATATTAAACTGAAATGCCAAAGAAGTATTAGAAACTAGTTGGAAACTAGAAACTAGTGGGGAAATTTCTCCACTTAGAGCTAAGACAGAATGAATTTTAAATATTTGTCTCATTTAAATGTTATTAATTTAAAATGGAATACATGCAGATCTGAGAGCAGAATTTGCAGATTCATTTGTTCATTTTTTGTCCCTCAGAAGTTCAAAACCACTGTTATCATGGTTGATGCTCTGTTTTCTCCAATTAAAAATTAATTTTATCTCACTTTAGGGGCCAAGGGGATAAATCAAATATATTAATTCAACACTATGCATAAACAGATTCCTAACCTCTACTTGGGAAGTGGCTCCCTGTGTAGAAGGAACTAAAGAAATGTCAAACTTTAATATTCACATGCTGATGCTTTTCAGAAAAGATGCAGGTGGAAGCTGCCTTGCTGAAAATAATGGAAGAGGGAGTATTCAAAAGTCATATTTAATCAAAATAATGTCAGTATGTGCTTTTACACACAGGACATCTGAAAGATAGAACTTAAAAGTTCAAAATATTTCTATTTTCATTGAGAGAGCAGAAAAAGACAGCGCATTAAGGCATAAGAAGTAATGCATAGCAAAATTTTACAGGGTTTTTTTTGTATATCTAATGAACACACACACCAACCCAAACCAGGTTAATCTCATGCAACAGTTTCCAAAAGGTGACTCTACCAGAATACTACAATAAAAAAGTTGGAAGAGTAGCTGGAAATGCAAAAAAAAAAATATATATATATATATATATATACATATATATATAAATACTACAGTGCTTAATGATGCTACAGAATTTCTCTTTCTTTAAAATACTGATTTAAAGATATGAAATCATTAACAACAAAAAAAAAAACTTCTAAAAAATCTCAGCTTTCTTAATTATAGCAAATGTCATTATAGGGCTGAGCGAAATAATTATGTGTATTCTTTGGTTCCACTGAGGTACAGTACTTTGATGAGAGCATTCCCTTTGTCATTCCAAATTAAGGACTCAAAGCCTTTATGGGCATCTAATCACTTTTTCAGGTTGTTGTAGTCTTACATTTGGGAAGGAAATTAACATGCTTAACTCTATCATTTTTCACTTCCTTACCTATTATATAATGGAAAATAAAAAGTTCAGTTACAGTAATTTGCACACCTCTCATTTCATATACAAATTTTCCTAATATTGTTGTTTGGCCTGTGGTCCTGTGGAAGTATTTGATGATTGATATTAGATTTTGCTTTTCTGAACTAGTGAAATACAGCCAGGAGGAGGACCCAGCACTAATGATGGGAGGCACTGAAATTTCAAATTTATTTTGAGGTATCTGAAATGGAATCCCATCTTTTCAGTCATATGAAGCAATTGTTATTTAATCTGTAGTAATTTGAGCTGTAGTTCTATAACACAGCAACTGTCATGTCAGTCTAGAGGTTCATATAATTGTGTCCTCCCTCCAGCTGCATTGTGAACAAATGACATAGAAAGAATGAGAAGGAGCAAACCATGGTGTTCCTCTCTCTAGCATATCTTGTTTCATACTTTGCACAGAGGCTGCCTGAGTTATTAGTACATATATTTGGTAACCATAGGCTTTTCCCAAGTCTTTAATATGTTGCTCTTCCAAGAACTTGTCCAGCCTGCAATTCTGTTCCTTCTTGTGAACTTTACAATAAAAAAACTTGACAGAGAGCACAGCTTGCTGTTTGTCTGATAAGAAGATACCTTTGGTTGTTTTGAACAAGGCTCCTACTAGTATGTTCTGGTGGTGGTGAGAAAACCAAATTGCTTCCCACATGACATGATGATTTGCGGACCTGCCTTCCAAAATTCTTCTAATCCCAGCTGGAGAGTACCAGTTTATGCAGCCAGACCAAGTACAGAAGTTGCATGCTACCTTTGATCACCTTCCACGTTCTGAAGTTTCTCCTTTTCTACTGGATTTTCTACTGTTTGTTTTTAAGATGGAAAAATCATAACTGTGCAGACCATTGTGGAGAGAATTGGCAAAATCTAGTTCTCTTGTTGCATTTAATTATTTTCTAACAATTTTCAGCTTTATATTTGTTTCCAACTGAAAGTGGTTTGGATCATGAATTTGACTGTTCGTGGAACTATGTGGCAAATACACATTTTGAAAATCCCCTGTGCTACAGTAACATCTTAGATTTGTTTTGAACATTCCATTATTCTATATTAAACAGCATGTTGTAAGACTGTCACAACATTTGTGCTCCTCTCTATCACTGCATCTATCCTTACTAATCCCTCTCAGATGGAGAAAAAAAGCAGACAGACAGTAGGTGAGACATACAGCACTTGCAATGATGTGCATGATGAATGTCAGATCTCTATGCTGCTGTTAGTACCTGGATCAGACATTGTCCTTCTTAGCCTGTCTAGAACCTCATCAGGCTTAACAATGTTCAGCAGTGAAATGGTTGTACTGTTTCTGGGTTTTCACTGAGTCACAGAGTACCAAGTTGGAAGGGGGCCTCAAGAATCACGTGGCCTAGCCTTCCTTGGCAGAAGCCCAGTTTAGACAGGATGGTCCAGCACCTTGTTCAGCCAAATCTTAAAAGCGACCAACATGAGGGAATTCACCACTTCCTTCTGATCATTCCAGTGCATGATTGCTCTCATTGGGAAAAATTTATTTTCCTCTTGTGTCCAAATGAGATCTCCCTGGGAGTGACTTGAACACATTATCCCTCATCTTTTCCATGTGACTCCTGTAAAAGGAAGTCTCTTTTGCCACCAACCCTTTAAATACTGGAACATGGTGATTGGTTCTTCCTTAAGCCTTCTTTCCCAACACAGAAAATCCCAGTTTTCCAAGCCTTTTCCCATACGGCAGGTTTCCTGGTCCTTTGATCACCTTTGTGGCCCTCCTGTGGACCCTCATCAGCCAGTCCACTTTTTCTGTGTGTGTGGCAGGGGCTAAAACTGAACACATTGTTCCAGGTGTAGCCAAAAAATGCCGTGTAGAGTGAGACAATGACTTCTCTACCTCTGCTGGTGGTGTCCTTGATGCAGCCTGGCATCCCACTGGTTTTCTCTGCCATAGCAGGACTGTTCACTGAACTTGTTGTCCAAGGACATCTAGGGTCCTTTTCCACAGAGCTGCTACGCAGACAAGTATATGCCAGCCTATGCTTATGTTTTCCCAGGCATGTTACATTGCACTTGTCCTTGTTGAACCTCCTAAGGTTGTTGTTACTCTTCCAGCCTATCCAAGTGCCTCTGCAGGATAGCTGTCCCTTATGGAGTGTCCACATCCCCACTCAGTTTGCAATCATTAGCAAACTCTATTACTGTATACTTGATCCCATACTCCAGATCACTAATTGAAGATACTAAACAGCTGTGGGTTTAATGTCTGTTCCTGGGGGATCCCATTTTTGTGACAGGCTGACAATTTTTAAGGGAGCTTTATATCACCACATATTGTGCAACTAAGCAGCCAGTTCCCCACCCACCTCACCAACAACTTGTCTAGGCTGTAACATAACAGTTTTTCTAGGGGGGGGGCTCTGAGAAACTGTATTGAAAGCCTTGGGGAAATCCATTTATACAATTGTCTTGGTTTGGAAAGACAGGTGTGTCCCAGGGAAATCTGGAGCTTTCCTTGGAATGGAGAAGGTAAACCCTCTTCCCCCAAAATTATTATAATTTTGCAATTAAGGGTTTTCAGGCAAAGATTTGGGAATAGAAATAACAGGTTTTTAATAGGACTATTAAAAATACAAATGTAGGAAAACAAACAAACAAACAAGCAACAACAACAAAATTCTAGAAACACTAACAGAGTCAGAATATGATCTGACACCCTGGTCAGGGTGTTGGGAGTAGTCCAAATAAGTCCTTCTCAAATAACAGATGTGGTGCTGTTGGAGTAGAGCTGATCCTGTAGAAGAGTCCACTGGTGGTGAGATGGGTCCAGTCTTTTTTCTGGGAATCCAATGGAAAACAGGATGCCTGGTGTTCTCAATGTCAGGTTTTTATCCAGGCAGAAATGCTTGCCTCCTCCCAGTGGGTGGAGTCATGAGGTGAGCCTTAATGGCCCATTAACAGGAGATATGCCCCAGAGGGAGGATGGGTTGTGGAAGAGATAAGGGACTTTGCTCCACCTGTTTTTTAACAGTTGGCCCATAAACAGAGTCACCTGCCCTCTCCCCTCCAGATTTATGAGATAAAGAAAAAGAAACCCTCTTCAACTGGTTTCAACAGATTGGGAACAGAATACATGCTTTTGGTTACATCTTGCATTGTAACCTAAGAAAGCAATGTCACCATCTCTTGCCACACACTGACAAAGCAGGTTACTTTGTCGTAGAGGGAAATCAGTTTGTCAAGCATGATCTGCCCTTGGTGAATCCATGCTGACCTTTCCCAGAAATGTGTGTCTTCTCACTTGTACCACCTCCTAGGAGAAATTGTTCAATAATTTTTCCAGGCAAAGAAATAAGACTGATGGAACTAAAACTGCTGGATTTCAGCTCTTCCTGCCTTTAGCACTGAGAAATCACAGGTTTCTGGCTGTCCCCTGATCTCCACAACTTCTCAAAGATTATGGAGTGTAGCCTCTTGGTGATGTCAGCCAGCTCTATTAACACTTTCAAATGGATATTGTCAGGGCCCATCGGTTTGTAGTGGTCAAGTTTCTCTAGCAGCTCAAATACCAACCCTTCCTTCTTTACTGGTAGGTCTCTGTTTGCATTAAACTAGAATATTCTTCCCAATGTCTGAGACTCTACAGTGTTGGCAAACACAGAGGTGAAGGGAGTATTAAGAATCTCATACTTTTCAGCATTGTTGGTGACAAATTCACATTTCCTGTTTAACAGTAGGCCAATATTTTTCTTCTGTTTTTGTTTGTTGTTTGAATACCCAAAGAATACTTTTATATGGCAAATTTCAATTCAAGCTGAGCTTTTTCTTTTTTAACTGCATCTCTGCACACCCTGGCAATGACCCTGTAGTTCTCAAAGGGTATTTATCTATATTTCCATCTTGGTACCTCTCCAAAGATGGACGTGCCACTGTTCAAGGCTGGACCAACTAGAAATGGTGCTAATATACCACAACCTCTGTGATAACATAGCAGTAGTAGTAGTAGTAGAAGAAGAAGATGAAGATGAAGACGAAGAAGAAGAAGAAGAAGAAGAAGAAGAAGACGGCATCAAGATTCTTCTTCAGCCCGTAGTGTACACCATGGTGAAGCATCTGTACCCCTGCAGCCCTTGGAGGATCACAGGAATGCAGAGATCCACCTGCAGCCCATGGAGGAGCCCTGCACTGGAGCAGGGGGATGCCTGATGGGAGGCTGTGATCCTGTGGGAGACCTGTGGAGAGATGAGTCAACAATGGAGCATTCTGTCTTGAGAGACTGCACCTTTTGGAAGAGTGAACCATGCTCCAGCAGTTTGGCAAGGACTGCAAGATGGAGCCATGTTAGAGTGTTTCACTATGCCACTTCAGGTGGTTGGTCTTCTGATTCTCATCTTGGGAGGCAGCTAAGTAGCATTTTTTTGCAGCTCTGTTTGGCCTGGTCTATTCCACGGTATATTGCAATATCGTAAGTGTTGCCACTCTGGATCCTGTTTCCCAAGTCCCTCAGTTTAAAGCCTGCCACACCAACTTGGTCAGAGTGTTGTTAAAGTTTCCTTTGTGCCTTCTAGACAGCTGGATGCCATCCCTCTCTGACAGTCTATAATCCTGGTAGAAAGTCCCATTGTCACAAAGGCCAAAACCCTTAAGAAAGCACTGTCCACAAAGCCAGAAGTTGATTTGCAGTATATGTCTATTTCCAGCTACACTTTCTCCCGTAACACAAAACGGAAGAAAAGGTAGCTTGGACATCAATACTTCTCACTTGCACTCCCTGGGGTCTGCAACTTTCCCCAATCTGCCCAAATTCCAGCTTGCAGTATCATTTGTGAAAAATAGCAAAGGATAGCAGGCTGTGCTCTGCAGAAGTTTTGCCACTTTCCCAGCAGCATCCTGAACCTCAGCTCCCAGAATGCAGAATACCTCGCACGACCGTGAGGTATTCTGTCAGCCCAGCATATATGGGTGCCTTGGTGACCCTTAACAGAGAGTTACTCATGAGTACTCCTCATTTCTTTTTGCGGTTTTCACTCTGTGCTGCTGTACAGTTTCTCCATGCAGACCTTGTTTGTGGATGTCTACAGCTGTTAAAGCTTCAAATTTATTTTTGGTTGTAATGCTAGAGCGTTAGGAATGATGCAGAGTCCTGATTTTGTGGTTATTTTTTCTAATAGTTTCATGGAACTATGCGAGTGTTATGCTGCTTTGCCAACTCACCTCAAAATACCAAGGTAGTCCCAGGAAAGCTGAAGGGACCTGAAAAAGGTAATCAGATTTTAAATGTCTATACCAAGTATTTTAGGATTGATAACAGCATTTACTCATCCTGTGATAAATTGGAGATTTGCTCCATCCAGCATCCCAGACTGCCTTCACTTCCATCCTTAGCCCCAGAGGCAAATTAAAGAGATGTGATAGACACAATATCCTTCAGAGGTTTTATATGAGCAAATCTCACCAATATATGTGGTTGTCATAATATTACCTGGCCTCATACAGATTACTTATCTAATTACCTTCACACTTCATATCAGAAGCTAGAAACTGATGAAACATTGAGATACAGCCAGGTTTTGAGGGTTTACAGGAACTCTCTTTTCTGAAGACATGAACTCTAATGAAAGGCTTTTCCAACTCCATAAATTTCAGACTCACAATCATTGTCAGAAAATATGGGTTTAAGTTCTAAGTAAATTAATAACTTTATCCTTACTAAACAAGAAGAGATCTCACTCACACTTCTCATGAATGCAACATGTGCAATTTTCTCAGAGTTTTCATAGAACATTTAGTAAAAGGTGCACACTCCTGTTTATTTACTTTTCTCTGTCAGCCTTCTTGTGCTTTGTGGGGACAAAGGACAGTCCAGAAGAGGATTTTCTCTCTGCAAATTCAAGCAGGGACTTCTGTTGAGCAGAGAAAGGGTCATGGCTTCCAGGAGGGTGTGAATTTAAAGGTTTTTTGTGGTTTTTTTTTCCATTCAGCAGATGCTGTGCTGAGATTTCCTTGATATATTGCCAAAGAGACATAATTCTAGGTTTTAACTTTTCCCATGCTAGTTGTTCTTGGCTTTGATGGCGGTTGCTTCCAGCAGACATTGTGGAGGCCAACCCTGTAAGGCTTCACACTAAATCAACCCCAATCTTTTTCTCAGTCTAGCATAATGCTCTTCAATGATTAACCTGGAGCATCTCTTTTCTGCTCCAGTTATGTGCTTTCTAGGATGAGGACCATCCTTCTGTTCATGTTGTATGGCACTCTGCACAGAGGGCTTTGGGTTCAGTTGCAAAGGCAAAATGCAGGTTAAACAGATGCAGGACTCATTGAGGCACCTATCTGCCAAGCCATGCTTTAAAACACATTTTCCCGTCCCTTCTTACTTGTATTGAGATTTCTGAGATACATATTCAAAACATGTTTGCAGTTAGCTGAAAGGTTGTTTTAGAGCATAGCAGGATAATCTTTTCCCCTGGTACCCATGTGGTTACTCACTTTAGCAACTAGTTTTATTTCATATTAATACTACTTTACGACAAACTCTATTTCAGACATTTCATGCCACTTTCATTTTTCAAGCTTCTAATGCTAAGGACTAACTGACAATGCTAGAGCCATTCCAACATGAAGCTTTCATTTGAAGTGATGTAGCAAAAAAATTTAATCTATATTTAATCACCTATTATTCTTTTAAATAATGATAATTTATTTCATCCTGATTTCAAATAGGGGTTTTACCACATGGAATTCTATGACTGAATTTACAATTAATAACATCCAGAAGTTCCGAAATGCAAAATTTCACAATTCACTTCTTAAAACTCTAAAGTGTTTCAGTCTCTCTCTAGAGCTATAGTGAAGATAATTTAATCTTTCCTCAGGTAAACTATGTTATTAATCATACATAACATTTCTTCTTCCTTCATCTTAAGCAGTGATTCAAATGTTAATATAAATATATAACATATATATATTATATATTTTTTGAATTGGCTAGGAGATCAATCAATAAAGATTTTTTTTTTATCAAGAGACAATGGTTTCTGACTCAGATTCCTTTTATTTTATGTAACTTTAAATTCCCCTGTGGCACTTTCTTATGCAAGTTTTCTATTCCTAATCTACTAAGCTGTCATTTATGATTAATTTTTAATTAATTTTGTTACATGCATCTCATAGCCTTGATAGAAGAGCAGTACAGTGTTTCACAGAAACATTGGCAGTTTATACTCAGATCTATGTCTCCCTCAAATTGAGTCTTCCTCTCTTTAAATGGGGAGACAAAATTAGAAAAGGTTCTCTCTTAACTGGATTTTAAGGCATATTAAAGCTTTTGAAGTTCTGTCTGCTTGCTTAAAAATTCAAGCCTTAGCTGAGCAAGCAAGTGAACCCAAATTTCATATTCTTAACATATATGGTATAAGAGTGCAAGTCGCACAAGCAGTGAAACAATAGCAATTGAAAAGAGGGAGATAAAAAATTGATCCACAATGCTTTGGTCTTGCAGATTTGGTTGGTAGCAACTCAGGGGCTTGAAAATCAAGGGCAGAAAACCTGATCTGCTTTTTGAGAGCTGAGGCAGCACTTCACACCAGACAGAGTTCTTCTACCTCTGAGGGAGCCTTCAGAAGCCAAGGTAGTTGAACTTTTTACTCCTGGGATCCAACAGGATCAAATTATCCCACCTGCAAAGTAGGTTTTTATTCATTTCCCATCAAAGAATCTTTAAAAAAAATCACCTTTAAAAAAAAATTTACATGGGCGTTGATGTTTCTTATAATTTAAATATTTTTTCCAGGCTAAATAAGATAGGATGCTATAAGTATGCTAATAAGATAGGAAATACTCTGAAAGAAGAAAAAAAAAGCCTCTGAAAATATTTGCCTTTGCATATGGGACCCTCTGATTAAAAGAAGCCAAGTACACACCACCTCAGGTAATTTCAGTTCTAAAAGCCAGAATCCACAAATCAGTGATTTCCTTAATGGAAGAGTTTTAACATTTCTTTTGGGAATATCAGGCGCTTGAGCACTGTTGAAGCAGAATGCCACTTACAGTTTAAGAAAAATTACTGTCAAGTGAATAATGGCTGCTCAAGGCACATGTTATCTATTTCTGCAATTAGTAGAGAAATCCTGTTGTAAGACTCATTTAAAACATCAGTTTTACTGCCAGAGGAGAGCAGCAATGTGTGTTGCATTTGGCAGCACCGCTGTGCTGTAGTTAAAGGCCTGTCAGGCTTACAGTTACAAGGTTTTACTTTGAGAACTGTACAACTATGAGATATAAATTTTCTCCAAACAAAGTCTGCATTCAAGATTTCGCCTGAGGAGTTTCTTCTTACAGAAAATGAGTCAGTCAAAAGAGATTTTTTCAATGTTGTCAAAGGTGATTTTTCTCTTTTAATGTTAAAAATATTAAAACCTTAAACCAAAATTGCAATATATTAAGCAGATATTCATATTCTTCATGAAGCAGTGGATATGAGATTTGCCAAACTCTATTTCTCTCAGAGCGAAGTCCTACACACACAGTGTACTGTTTCCCACCAGGTGATATGCTGTATAAATTAAGAATCTGATGACAAGTCTTTCCACAGAGAAAACCGAATAAAGGTTCAGTGAGTATGGCTGTATTCTACACTCAGCTGAGGACACGTGTCCCTGAAAACGGAGTAGTTCCAGAAGTATCTTCTTTCTGAAAGAGTGGTAGAAATCTCTCTCTCTGTATATGTAAACTCTGATTTCCAGGGAACCTGCTCTAGCGTGATAGTTTTAATCTAAAAATAGTAATTGTAAGCATGTATTCACAATATTTCCATGCTGGCAATTCCAACATTTGTTGTGCTATACATAATTGATCAGTGTTGAAAACCTTCAGCCTCTTATCTGCCTATGAGTAAAAAAACCAGAAAACTTTGGATAAATGGACCTCACAACAGAATTAGGCTGGAAGGAGAAAAGAATTTTTAGATGGGGACATGACACAAAATGCAGTTCCTAACCCAATATCCCACACCTATATGTAGTGCGGTGTTAAGGTTTCTGAATCCTCATGAGTTACACCAATCACTTCCCTTCCCCTCCTTGGTGCTGCTCAGATCCAGGCCCATAGGACAAATGTCAGTATTTCCCCCCCCCGCATTTCTCATCTGGATGACATAAAGAGAAGAGAGTGAGGACGTGCTCCTGTCACATCAAGTCAAAACCATGAAGAGATCTACTGTTCCAGAAGTTCAACCTGAAACACAGTTTCCTCTGAAAAGAAAATTTGGAAGACTTGTCTATATTCTGTCTATATTTATTTAGATAATTTGTGAGAGAAAGAGGTCTCTGTGGCTTTTACCATAAGCCTAGATGCAGATGTTAGCTTTGCAAACACAACATTTTGCACTTTTAATGATATTTACTATCCATCTACAACATACATGGCAAGTAATACCAAACGATTTTACTATTAAGAAACACTATGCAAACTGCAACATTTCCTATGTGACAGTCCTGAGAGAAAGAAAAAAACATCTGTAATAATCACAAATAAGCCTTAACAATGTACAGAGAAAAAAAAAAATGTTATGGTAGGAAAAGTTTTCCTGCTGTCTGGGACAGGATATTTCCTCTGGAGCAGATTTTCTCCACACTCTATTTTTGTGTAATTTGGCTGACTCTTTTCTTTGGAGCCTGCACTCAGAAAAATACATGTACTTCAGGTTTCTTACTGTGGTGATTGATTTGGTGCTAAATAGGACACATTGTGCAAGCAGATTGGTGAGAAGGAACATTTTTTCTGGGATGTAAACTGTGGCCTGAGCATAGAAGAGTGTGCAGTTCATGGTTGTGCAACATTCTTTTGGACATTAACGAGATGTGATGTGCCTTTCCCTGGGAGAAAGTCTAACACAATGCAATGTTCCCATCTTATTAACTGGCATTACGTAGCCTTAGATTTTCATACAGTGATGTTCACTGGTCTGGCATCTGCAAACATTGTCTCAACTTCTATACAAATCAGATACATGTCAAAAAGAAAATCGCAAGCAGTTTTCTCTCTTCAAACTGTATTTTTAGCATCAAAAATTTCAAGTTTTGTGTTTAAGCTTATTACATCATATTTGACACAAATAGTTAAAATCAACAAAAGAAATTTTTGTTATAACCCAAGTCTTCCTTCTTGTGGAATTCTTTCTTTGCCCCATAAAAAAAAAGAAAGGTGCTTGCTGCTATCATGTTAGTTTCACTCAGAAACTCATGCTTGGAGGGTCAAAAATAATTTTTAAATTAAAAAACTTTGTCACTTATTCTATGAATTTCAAATCTGTATCACATCTTTGATGGTTGAATTTGGAGTGTTCTCATGATAAAGAAGGGGAAGATTTACCAGAAGGAGGATTCAGCCCTGAGGCAGCCATGACAGTGCTGTAATTTAAGTGCTCTAATACACTTAAAAGTTCATCCAGTGAACCTGTGGGAAGAGAACAAGGGCATCAAAACAAAAATAAATATCCTTTAAACACTCCATTTCTGCAGGTATGAGGAGACCCAAAGAGTCTTTTCTCTCATGATATGAATGCCCTATTTCCAGCCTTGTTTGTATAGTCCGTTGTCCATGAAAAGAGACATTTAATAAATTGATCACAAACTAACTAGTTTTGTTCCCTCCTCACACCTTTATGGATAGAAATCTTTGGTGTTTTGACTTTGGTGTGTGCCAGTGAAGTGGAGGGTGTCCAAGACAAACTTGCATTCTCCAACATACCCTAAATACTGCCCTAATCTTATACCACCTTTTTTTCATTCATTCCTGATATATCTGATAAAAAAAATTTTAAATTGAAATAACAGCTGCTGGGCTCTGAAGAAAAAAACCTCTGCATAAATGACAGATTTCTGGTCCTGTAAAACCCCAAGACTGTACTTATTTCTCTAGGTTCCATCCTTTCACTGCTGCAATTTGCTCTGGCATCCAGGAGCAAGTGTTCTTCTGCTTCTGGAGGTGTCCAGTGGAGACCCTCTCTAGAGGACAGAGACCTCATAGGAATCCTTTGTCCTGAATCAAAGGCTGCTGGCACAATCTGTGTATCAGCCCAGAATAAGGCCCTGTACACAAATATTTGTGCTTCCTTTTGGCAGGTCAAAGTACAGCTTTGACATGAAAGCAAGGTCTGAGACTATTTTTGACAGAAAGACTGGCAACTCTCTACTGGTCACCGCTGATTTGTGGATATTTCTGGACTGTGGATAGATGCAGAAGTCAGTTTAACCTTGGGCAGGTGTTGTGGGTTAATAGCCGTGGGTGTCTCTTGCTGCAATTTTGTTTTCTGATTTTGTTTTCTTATTTTGTATTTCTTCCTTACATGATTATTTTTTAACACATCCTTTCCCTCAAAGTAAGCTGATATATGTCGACAGGTTTGGCTTCACAGTCAGTCAAAAGAATAAATTGCTAGATTGACTATGCACTTGTTTCAAAAATATTCATTTTTTTATCATTGAAGAAACTAAAATTTATTGTTGTATCTGAGACATTAGTCAACAATATGACTCTGAACCCAGCTTTTTATTTGCATTAGGGTCACAAGCTTATCAGAAAAACAAGGTTACTGAAGTGTGAGTTTGAAGACATATGAAAGTGACACCTGTTTGTGTTCCACCCCTCCCAGGCTTTCTATTCTCTTGCTTTGTGAAGCCTTTCCAGTCCAGCAACTTCTAAGAGCATTTTAAAATGTATTCTTCCTCGACAAGTGCTTCTGTTTACAGTAGAGCTTTCAAGAACTGACAGGTATGCCTTAGTACACTAATTTATTTATCCTATTCACATGCAAAGCCATGCACAGCTTCTTAGTGCTGTCTCAGGTTGAGAACTGAAAGCACACTATAGCCAGTTAGATACTGAATTTTGACATGGAGCTATCCATGTCAGCTCAGTTTACAGATCAGGGTCTCCAAGGGAATAGGGCCTGTGATTTGTAGACTGTTTTTCCAAAAGCAGGTTTCCAATAAACCCTGTTTCTTGCAAAATGAAGTTTCAGAATAACCCTGAAACACTAGTTTTGATGAAAAGACAATTTCATACACTTGCTTGAAGTGTATGAAGCTGTTCAAAGAAAATTTTATAAAGACTTTGTAAAATTAGCCTAGACAAGAGCTTTGCTAAGAAAAGTATAGATAAAGAATTTAAAATACTTATTTTTATTAATGTCATCACTGACCACAAAATAGGATATCAATCTTTCCATTAAAAGCAGAGAAAGAGTGTGTGCTTTCCTATCTTTAAAACTGTAAAATGGAATTAAGCTTTCTCAGTGTCCTAGATGTAACTAGTTCACCTTTTGTGATAAAGTTATGCTGCCATTTATTGTCTCCATTTATCTTTCAATTATATGTTCACAGTATTGTCTAACATTTACTCTGACAGACTCTGAGATAATGGTAAAATTCTCAGAAATTTCACATGTAAATTTCAGATGATATTGACCAGGTTTTAGTGTTCACAGTCCAGATAATTCAGTCTTCTCCTGAAAAAACAAGAAAAATTCCAACCACTAATATACATCCTCAGGAAGGCTGCAAACAGATCACAATTCAAAATACATTGTTTTGAATTTTTTCTCAGCCTTTTCTCAGTCTGAAATAGTTTTTAAACACACTTCCCCTTAGAGGATAGTGTTAGGAGAAGCTTAAAATTCTACAGAAAGCTAGTAAGACCCCCCTGCCAAGACCTAAAGCAATGCTTATAGAAAGTAAAACCACTTATTTTATCCTCATTTCTTTCCTCACCCCACTTTCATCCAGTAAAAAAGGGAAGTGAAATGAAACAGGAGACAGTGGGAGCAAGACACTCAGTACAGTGAACAAAGAAAAGCTAGAAGAATATCTGAAGGAAGAGCTAATTAAAAAACCCCATGTTTCTCCTGATAAACACCTGTCCAATTATTTCTAATGTTTTCTGTTATCTAGTGTGTTGGAGGAGGCCTATTCTTTTCTGCTTAATGCTGTGGGTATGGTTTTGTGCTGTAACCAGAGTAACACAATGGACACACTGTTATTTTCTTGTACTGATCATGGTTTCAGCTGTACCATATCCAGGGTACTAGGAATCCATCTTCAAGTGAATCTGAAACTGTGGTATATCCTTGTAAGCAAAATGATGGTGTGTCACAAAAACCAGAGAATGAGGAAGGTTTACAGTGGTGATGTAATAGTACATAAGGAAGGTTTGTAATGTGATGAGATAATGTACTCTAATAACTAAATCTGTTGAAATAAAACTTCATCTGATTCTTACATACAGTTGGTGAGCAGTCAAAACAAACCCTGCTAAACCTATTTCCTTTTCTCACTGCCTCTATCAACTGAAAGTCTAGAAAATAATTGCAGAATTTAATACCAACATGAAATGTTTTGTTCAATGTGAACAAAATAGAATTAACTTTATTTAAGAGTAACACAGAAAAGCCTGCTTACTACTGTAATTTTTTATTTTAGTTTCACATGGACTTCACACAAGTCATACACAAGTTAATTCAGTGATTTAAAATTTTTTGTTTTGTTTTGTTTTGTTTTGTTTTGTTGTTCGTTTTTTTTTTTTGTTGTTGTTGTTGTTGTTGTTGTTGAAGCACTTTTTCCCAAGTTCTGTTCCCCCCTACCCATTTTGTTTTGTTTTGTTTTGTTTTTTTGGCTAACAGCGTATTTGTTTAGGAGGTAAAAGAAGTTTTCTTCATCTGTAAACCTAATCGTTCAATTTAGAATGTAAACCCTGTAAAACCAGAGCTTGGGAGAGCAAATGTGGGAAGGTTTCTGCCCATAATTCCAAGCAACCTGAGCAGGCATCCTCAGGGTGTACAGAATATCTACTCTGCGGTTTTGCTTTTTTCTGTTCCATCTACCTGTAGTAGTGAAGGACAACCAGCCAAATTTAATTCAGCAGTAAGGTAGGCAAGGTAAGTCCCCACTCAGTG
Source organism: Cisticola juncidis (assembly GCA_013400215.1). Classification (NCBI taxonomy): domain Eukaryota; kingdom Metazoa; phylum Chordata; class Aves; order Passeriformes; family Cisticolidae; genus Cisticola; species Cisticola juncidis. The sequence goes on from VXBR01000456.1 coordinate 67,351, forward strand.
CACACTGTCAGCTGAATTAATCTACAATTGCTGCATCCCAAAATATTTGCATTCCTTCTTAGCATTCACTGGAAATGGAGGACATAGAGCACAGGGTATTTCTGGTTCTGTTTTTCTGAAAGCTGACCACACCTTTGGTACAATAGTTCACCTTATGAAACACAGGCAAGTTTGTTCACAAACTGCTCAGGTTCAGCATCTTCCTTCTGCAGTAAGTGTGGCATGGACCCGGAGGCTAATATTCGATGCACATGACTCAGGAGTAGGCTTTAACTTATGGCAAAACCACTCTTCTGGCAATTCATAGCCACCACAAAATGAAAGACTAATATTTGAGAATAACTGAGGATACCAAAATGATCTTTTCAACCCTCACTTTTTTTAATTTCATGGTCTTCTTTAAAACCTTCAGTGTGCTTGCACCTGCCCTTCCTCCTCCTCCTCCTGTTCTGCCTTCTCTGCTTTTTTCAAACACTAAGCAAGATATTGAGAAAGCACATTTTACTGCTAGAAAGGAATTTGATACAGAATCTGCTTCTAGCCCCAAAATGCATAGTCATCTCTTTGATATACAGTGTTCTGCACATTCTGGCATGAGAGGCACTGGGTAAAAGTAAACAACAGTGTGAAACATAAGATTACCAGGCATTCACAGAGGAGCAGTACGACCCCCTGGCACACCATTCCTTCCTTTGTTTTCCAAAGGCAATCAATCATTTGTCAATGAAAAACCTCCCACCTTTTTTTCTGATTTTTCCTTTGCAGAATATATTAGTTAAATCTTCTACTTTGAAGCCAAAGGAAAATCTCTGCTGAAATGGTGTCCCCAATTGAAACACAAATTTATCATGCTCATTTAATCCTATAATGCTTATCTGCTTTACCACCTTTGGGGTGTACAGACTTTCACTATCATCAAAGTCCCAAGCCCTCTCTCCTCCATTTCCCTATTATAATCCTATAAATAAACATTTGAAGAACAAAAAAGACTACTTTCTGTATGGGTGGGGGAAGGGGTTCCTAGGTGATTTTTGAAAGGACACTACTAAGCTAATCACTCGCCTTGCAGATGTGCCCATCTTTTCAGGCTTGCCAAAAGTTGCTTTCATTTGTGTGCTTTCATTTTGTGTCAGATTAACCCAACAAAGTGATTTGACAGCCAGATTCAGATCAAAATGGGCTTGTTTCATAGCCTGCAAACTTAAATTATTCCCAGGCTTTTCATATGTCAGCCGCTGTAAACATGCTTGGAGATAACAGCAAATATCAGAGGTTTGACTGAGCTGGCTTTGCAGCTCTCAGTGACACTCCTTGAAATATTTGAAGGTATCTTAGTAAAACAACTTCATCTTTTTCCTGAAGAAAAAAAAAAATTCTTAATGCCTTTCAGAATGTTAAAAATTAAAAAGACTTTCTAATGTAATCACTTACATGAAGCTGCTTTAGATACAAAATTCTGATGGAGGATATCTAACAAAGGTGGAACATAGGAAATTTCGAAAAACAGTGTATATTTTCAAATATTTCTGTACCTTTCATTTTTCACATAGATTTCTTCCAAAATCCTGATTCAAATTTAGTAATTTCAGACATTATATGGAGGTGCAATGTCTAAATGGGCATGCTGTGAAATCTAAATAAGGGCCTAGACAAAATACTAGAATTTGTGAGATCACTTTTTTTTGTTAACAAGGAATAATGTTTCTGATCAAAATTAATATACTTTTGTGTTCTAAACCTGGAACAAAACAAGAAAGTTCATTCACTAAATTAAAAAATTAAAAACTCTCATTCACTTCAATGATCTCTGGATTAGATTTTTGTTTTCAAGACACCAATAATCTGTCAATGATAATCCTACACGTACTGTTAAACTGCCACAACAAAATTGAATCAAACTCTACCATCATTAGACTTTATGAAGAAGTAGATGTGAGATAGGAACTAAACTAATGATGCCAGCTTCTTCTTTAAAATGCCTGTTTGTGGTAATTTGAAAAGTCTGTGTCTGGAAAGTCTTACTTGACAAGTTATAAAACTAAGTTTAAATCCTAGCTGAGTTCTTCATAGACTGCTCACTTCCACACAAACATACACACATGCACTGTGTAATCTCAGTTTATTTGTAGTCTGAGAGACTCAGGTTATTTGTAGCATACTATGAGTTGCGGAATCCAGGACTGTAATTCCAGGTAACACTGTGTCACACTAACCTGCACCAAATTTCAGGAAGAAGTAAAACCTAAAGCCTTGAGTCCAAATATCTCTTGCAACTTTCTACTTCCCTTTATTTTGACTTGTAAGGCAAACTGATCCCAGAAAACAAGAGATGCAGCATGCCATTTTCATACAATCAAATTTCCAAACATACTCCTTTCCAACTAACCTAAGATAATTAGCTACCATTAATCATTAGGGAAGAAAGCTATGTCAGTCAGACCAAATAGAACTTCATATACATTTTTCATTGACTGAATGGAAAGAAACTAGAGATAGTATGAAGCCTGCACTAAGTACTTTTCTACAGAAACCTAAAAAGACACCTTAGCAAAGTCACTGATCTTTGAAGTATAATCCATAAACTTCCAAGGAAAGTACTGAAGTTATGAAAGTTTTTGGTTTTCTTGAACTTATTTAAATAATTTTCAAATTGTCAGCCAAGAGGAGTTACACATTTTTACTAGAAAAATTCCGTGCCAAATGTGATGGGGTTAATATCTTTGTTAATATATTTAGTACTCCATCAAAAGCTGAAGCATTAGCAAATGCCAGAAACAATGTCATAGTCAACTCCTGCTTGATTAAGAGTGCTTCAGCAGCAATGTCATTTTAAATGGATGTAAAAATGGGGGGCAAGGCAAGTCCTAAATTAATTTGTAGCTTTAGAAAAGTTTATTCTCAGTAAAGTTAAGTCAATTTCAAATATAGTTGCCACTTCCGAATAGTCAAGGGATGTAATTAAAGATTTGTTCCAGGTTTTATAGACAGAAGCAGATGTATGTATAGGAAAGCTGAATTTATATTCTTGCTCTTAACACTTCTGTCTTCAGCATTTATCTCCATTTGAATGACATTAAATTAGAATCTGGTAAGTCAGACCAGATGTGTTTGGTGATTCCTTTATTTCGAAGGGAGATGATTGGAAGAGGTTTTGAAAAGGTTGCTTTTTCTTTCAAGAAAGAAAAGCCTATAAATGGATAAAATTCTTGCAAACACAAGAGTAATGAGAGAGGAGAACATCAGACTTAAGATTTTCTCCATTCTCAAATGGTTTTAATTTTATTTTTTTCCCTGGAATTTTGAAATGTTGCCATTTGAAAAGGTTAAAATGTGTAAAGTGAAAAAAGTAGTATAATGAAGCCTATATATTTATCCTTAGTCTTGTGCATTACTAATTTCTAGCTCACTTTAATGAATATGAACAGCATCATAACAGACTCAAAATACACCCCTGCAAAACTAAGAGTGACAGAATACATTAGTGTCCACAGGACACCTTCATAGTCTGAGGCTCTTGTAACAACAAAGTCCAAATATTATTGAGAAATTTCAAAAATTCCCCTCTTGAGAGAGAATTTTGCAACAGTTTGGGTATATATCCTTAGGGGCTCTATCACAATTTTCATATTTATTCTTTACTGAGCCTAGATGATCTTTTCATGTCAGACTTGTGATAAACCATCTTCTAAGCTTTAGGTCTTTTGGTAAACTTCTGTTGTTCTCAAACATACAAAAATCAATGCTGATGTTTTCAGATCTACCTGAAGAAAGCTGGCTGGAGCACATAAAAATGTGAAGGCAAAAAATTGTAGATGAGTGCTCTGCAAAGTGATTCCATCATTCCATCATGGTTCTTAGGACAACCCATGGAGAGATCTTCCTTACCATATCCAGACCATTTTGGAATCCAGAGTGCTGATTCATATCTTTTCTAGTATTCCCAGTGCTTTCTTTCAGGAAGCACTTGATTTAGGGACTACAGAGTCCCCCCATTCTTAACTTGGAGGCCACTCCAACACCTCAGCTCACATCCTGGATCAGCTTCCTGCGGCTATGTACCTCTGCAGTCTCTGCAGCCCTGGACAAAAGAAGGTGTTTGCCATCAAGATGCGTATTCATGCACGTGTCTAGTTACATGGTTAACCCTTACAATAATTTAATAGCACCCTAACAAGTAACTAAGCTTTAATATTTTCCAGTGTTTCCTTCAGTAGTTTTGTTTCCCACAAATGAGGAAAAGGGCAGATGAAGACCTTACACTCTGGGACTGTTAGGAAGTTCAGTTTTACTTTTAACAGTGCCTCATATAATAATTATGTAATAAAGGCAAGGCTGGACTTGCATGTTCAGGGGACAGAGATAGAGATACTGCAAGCATAAGAAAAGCCTTGACAGCCTGGATATTCCAATGTTGTCACCAAAATTCAAATTTAAGGGAAATTTATTAAACAGCTAAATCTGTATATTTTTTGTTATTAAAAGTTTTGTTTGAGTGTGGAATTGTTTTCCTTCATTTGACTATTTCCAAAAATTACATTATTTTTAACTGATTGAAAATGCAAATTTTTAGGATTTTATTCACTGAAGAACAGATTTTGTTGTTTTTGTTTTTGTTTTTTTTTTAACTTTGGAGAGATTTTTTTTTCCTTTACAGTAAAATGTGACTGAGAGACCAACAGTAAACCTGACCCACAGTCAGGACCAAAGTATGGCTTTTATTCATTTCTCTGCCTTACCCACACCTTGTAAAGATCTACAAGAAGATTACACCTCTGGTAGTCAGTCTACTTTTCATTAATGATGAGTTTAAAGTTGAATTCATATTTGTCTGTCAACTCTGTTGACAGAACCTGTTCCCACTTGAACAGCATTACATTAGAGTATGGTATTTCGATTGTAACAAAATCTTAATAGATGGTTAATTTGTCCTTTCCAAGACCAAAAAGACCAACGGGTCTTTGCAAAATTTTCTGGCAGACAAGTCGGTCCTACTGTTTGGACTGCATGTTACAGACAAAGAGGTGATGTCAGGAAGTCTATATTTTTAGGTTTTATTCTGTTGCGTATTTAACACTTTTTTTAACTTAATCTGTCCTTTTCCTAATTTACAGGAGCATTACCTTGATGCAGATTATTTCACTTTTTATCAGTTATTTGCTTCTGCTATTTACATTCTCACGTGTCTAAACACTCAGAAGATATAATTTTACAAATGGCTAGCTTGCTCTCCCCAGCAACTCCAGTCAAAAGGTAGTCTGGAAGAAATCAGGTGCCTCCTGCTTCTTGCAAAAATTAATATTAAAAAAGTCTCATGTTTGCAGTATTACTAGGGGATCCTTTCTAGCAATAATACAAAGGTCCTCTCATTGCTTCCTGAAGTAGACTGTGAAGTTCAGCTATTTTTTACCTTATTTGTGAATTATGTCCTTTTTCAAACTATATATTTTTAAATTAATTGTCTTTGTTAGTGCTATGATAATCTTTTCATTCTTAAAAATTAGTAATATGGTATCTTAAATTAGCATTGACCAACAGCCGCCTATCCCAGTGCTTATGATAGCATAGGGTTAAAATGTTCCTAGAATCATGGGACTTGTATACAATAGATTAAGGGAGGGGAGGAAAGAAAGGTTGAGCCTGGTAGGCCTGGGAAAGGGAGCCAGGGCTGGGTAGGCCCTGGGAACAAACTGTCTTTACTAGATCTTGTGAAACTGCACCTGCGTAATCAGTAAATGATAAATGATATGATTGTTAGGTGCGATGATTATTCGGTAATTGGATATGGTTATTGTTGAATCAAAATAAGGATCCTGAAAAAAAACATTTGGGGGGCTTGAGAATTCATGCTTGGGTAAGACCAATGTATACAATAGAACAATATAAGTTTAATAATTAATATGTAGTTATAGAAGGAGAAGGGTATAAAAACATGTCCATCTCGAATCCATATCAGCATCAGATTTGGGTTTGTACCCCTGATTCCCAGAGCTCTTAATAAAAGCACTTGCATATAGTCATCCTCGGTGATTATGGGTTTCTGTGCTAACACTAAGAATCCAGGACAGGTGAGGGAAAGCAAATAGTCCTGCTTCACAAACTTTTCTCCCCCCAAGGCAATGGGAGTAAAGAGAATATAGTGGGCATTTACCCCTTCCAGAATGTGGTTTTGAGTGTTTTGGCAGATGGGAGAAGTCAGAATGGGTTTTATTGTTCAGTTGTTTTCAATGGCCACTTAAAAATAATTTAACCACTTAATTAACTAAAATCTAAAGAATTTGTCTGTCCTCCACAGTACACATTGCATGGAAAGGGAACACTCCAAATTCAAGGTCAGCCAGTCTCTTGGAATTACATCATGTAGTAATTAACAGTACCACACATCAGTGCATCTTTAGTCAAAAGAATGCAAAGGGCCTTATTTGGATTTATTAGTCCTACTTAGAGCATTTTAAATGCTGAACTAGAAAAGGGCTCCTCATCTTGTGTTAAATATGGAGAATAAAACATCATTCTATTACCAATTCCCAGAAAGGATTTTAAAATCATGATAAGCATTAATTTTCTGATACTCTTTAGCTTAAGATGTTTGAAATATATTTCTTTACATAAATCAAATATTACAAACCATGTTAAACCTGGCTGTGGTGTATTGAAATCATAATGTTTTGAGCTGAAAAACTGATCTTCAGACTATGGTCTGACTGTCCAAACTAGCAATCATCCTATTCCTTACCTCTGCCTAAAATACAAGCAATTACAAAGAGATAGCATTCTACCATAGTCAGCTTCTGCTGGGGAGATAATTCTCAGCTTTGTTTTGATAAGAACTTCTCCAAATATTTCATATTAACACCAGAACTGCTCTGAACTCTCTGTGTGTTTGTACAAGCCCAAGATAATTTGTTCACTGAGAGCACTGACTGAAAGGCAGCTTTACTGGTGGGTTTGAAATGAAGCAGTTACATGAAAGAACATATTTCTCTGTTTTGTGTTAGAGATCCTCCACTGCATCCTCAGAAGTCAACAATCCTCACATGTGAATAAGGGAACTAGAACTAAGCCACAATAACTGGCACTTTAAAAGCAAGCTCACTTTGCTGGGTTCTTCAGACTGAGAGATGTGCCAAGATTTACCCAAGCAAGAGACACATTTGTTCATTTCTTGCCCTCTTAGCATTTTCTCCATACCTTAACCCTAATTCTCACATAGATGTATCATTGGCAGCTATAAAAATTTAAGGTCTGTTTGTATGTACCCTCCAAGAAACCTGCTGTACAAAGCATCCTATACAGAGTGTATAGATTGTCTTTCCTTACAGAGGAACAAAACTAAAAGAATATTTTCTGATCAAGACAGAAGATCATTCATACAACAATTTAGGATAGGTGTGTTAAAAAAAGTAGCAGACTTTGCAGAAGTTATATCTAAATACGACTGAATAAGGAAGGCCTGCCCAAAATCTGGACTGTGTAAGACAGATGGAGAAAATTATTTAGGATTTCCCACCTCTCTTTCCATAGACTGCCAGCTAGAAATTTCCTTTGAAGTTTCCTATTTATGGTCAGAAACCAAGACTAACGTTTTATTTTGGTTTTTGATAGAGACTTGAAGCATTTCATGTATTCATATAAATTTAGTAATATATTAAAGCAAATAAAAATAAAGGTGTTATTCTTCAGCTGCAAGTATGATACAAATTTCAAGTATTCCCTCATATGAGCAGAAGCTTGAAGGATTGTAGAAAAGCTCTTCTGTGCAGATCAGGATTTCACTATTAATTGCACTCTCATCAGCTTTCTTCCAAGAAATCACTGAAGCTAGACTGAAAATAAATACATGAAGTCACAAATTTCATCTTCATGTGCAAATCCTCAGCAAGATCAGCCATGTGTGGGCTTTGTCTGCGGGACTTAACCTAGAGTAACCCAGATCCAAAGAACAAAGATTTAGGAGAATACAAAACACAAACTCTGACAAATTAGTGAACAGAAACAAGCCTACACTGCTCCTCTGGAAAGCCTTCTTAAAGCACAGCGGCTGTGACACAAGCTATTCAATAACCCTCATTGTATGGGCTGCAGTTGTCAAGGGAATACTGTGGTGAATCATATAATCATCCAAGTCACAGCAATGTAAAATCACCTTTTTTTCTTTCCCAGGGGTTATCTCTTCCCTGCAAACCATCTTTTTGAATCCCTATTGACTGCAGGAGAGCTGACATGAACACTTTCAGCTGTGTACAAATTGTTAGGAATGGCTCATGCTCTTGAAAGCTTCCAATTTTAGCAATATGACTCATACAGCTTGATAATTTTAAATATCTTCATTATTTCTAGTTCATTTCATTCTGAGTTGCTATATATAAATCGAGTACCTAGAACACTGGGGAGATCACTTCTAAAAACCTACTGGTAAACATATATATAAATATATATATTTAGGCCAGGCTGACCACAGTTTTTCAGCACTAGTTAACTGTGATGAGATTACCACATGAAGAACAGTGAAAGGCTTTTTGTCATATTATAAAGCAATTCCAAAAATACAAAGCAGGTTTTGGCCTATAATTAAAATTCACTGCGTAAGCAGAATTTTCAAAATGTCATTACAAGATATTAAAAATACTTCTGCCAGATTTTGCTTGATAAAAGGAATTGGTTCCAGCAAACTGATTTTCATGCATCCAAGGTGAAATCAAACCTAACACAAAATTAAGAACATTCAGTAAGTAACAATGGAACAACAAGAAACACAAGAAAATAAGAAGTTTCTTTCAGGCTCATCTTAGGTGTTCAGTCACCATCAAAATGAAGAGTAAAATGCATTATTTCAGTGAGGATCTGCCCAACAAAGAAAATAAGACCAGAATATCAACTGAATCCAACCCCAGATAACTATATTAAGAAATGCCAAGCCATTGTAAGGAAGAGGCACTACTGAATTTTATACTGTTTTTTTCTGCTAACACATTTTATAGCTCTCTTAAACTTCGAAGATTTTAAAGTTTCTTTGTTTTTCATCTAAATGAAATACTTCACTAAATTATTCTAAATTTCTGGTCTTTTGGTTCACAACTCCAGAATGTCTTACTACATTTTCTATCAAGATAATAATAATGAATGGTTTTCATTTTATTACTTGATATGTAAATGGATTTAAACAATTTCTATAATTTCACCTTGAAACAGAGCCATATTAAAATATTAAGCTAATGGAACAAGCATCCTGATCTATAAAAAGTTCAAACCGAGGGGTTTATCCTATTATTATGTGCTACAGCATGTACTCCCACTAGAAGGGTATTAAGCCCTGTAATTTGTCTTTTACTGAAACTGTTCAGAACACATCTTGCTTTTTATATATTTATAGCTGCCAATGAACTGGTAATGGTGTAGAAAATGAAATCCTCATATACTAATCACAGGTAATGGACAGCTCTTAAGGTGACTGTATTCCTGATTACAGTTTTGTAAGCTCAGAAATTATACTACATCACCTCATGCTGCTCAGATGTGTCAGCTACTGAACAGATTTTAACTGGGAAAATAAAAGAAAAGATGTTTTGAAATGCAAATTTTCAGAACTCGCATTTTCCTTCTGTGCTTACTATTTAATCTTTCCAAAATGTCTGAATAAAACCACAAAGCATCACAGCCCTGCTCAATTTTAAAGCATCAACATCCTTTAATTTAAAAGGGGGCTCTATTGTTATTTGTTTATGGGAAAGCTATAAAGATATACATGATAACCACTCACTGAATAAGTTTCAAGTATATAATTTTGCTTCTGTACTTTGAAATGATGAGTAGTCCTTTCTGACTATGGAGGATGTCGTACTATTTAGTTAATATTCTCCTTGTTTGGTTTTCCCTTTTCTAGCTTTTACTTCATAATAGCTAGTTAGATTCAGCTTTGTTGTGGGTTGCATTTTTTATGGTTCTTGTTGCGCAATTCTGTGCCAACTTGCAGCAAATGTGCTCATATAGCATGGATAATTATGTATGATTTTATCCCTTAATGAAAAATAAATAATTTGGCAATCTTGCCTCATGTATTTTTTTTTTCTATTTTGATAAAACTCATTATTTGGATTAGGTCTTTTTTAATACAGCTTTGGAAGCAGAAATGTGTTTCTTAGATCAATTATGTAGCTTTTAAGCAATGTACTGCCATTTGTACTAGAGATTTTCATGTGATCATTAGTTTCTAATATTAATCATTATTGAATCATAATTATATAGTTCTTTGTCTATAAACTAAATAATTTTTGTTATACAGGCAGAACAATTTCAATAGAAACAGCAGAAGGCATATTTATAGCAACTAAATAGAATAAAAAGCAATAGTCAGTTCTAATTTCCATTAGACCCTATTTCTTCTTGTCAACGATCCATAATGCAAAGAGACACAAGTCAGGGCAGGACAGGAGTGAACAAAGACAGAAATATTTATGTAATAATTTTCATTCTCATTCAGATTGTAATTCAAGACATTAGACTTGCAAACCTCAGGCAGTTGTCAGAGTTCCACACCTTAAAAGGGAGTGCTCGACAGAAGAGAAATTTTTAACAAACTGAAACCTGTACATAAAACCATGTTTTCATGAAAAATCTTTGCTTCTAATTTTTTAATTGATGGGAGGAAAGTTAATCTGCCAGAAAAGTCAACAGCTCTACTTCAATGCTCTCCAGTGACCATGAAAGATGCACAAACATGTTCAGTGCCACCCAGAACAACCAGACAAAAAAGATAACAATCAGCTTGGCAGTTTTGGCTTTGTGCTCTAGCAATTTTTCTGCAAAAGTGGGACACCACAAAATGAGGACAACAAAGGGGTGAGAGTGGTTTATGTAGCTCGGAGGGCTGGTTTATCATACTACATTTATTTAGCTACTGGAAAAGAAAGTTAGACAGGAAAAACAAATACTGAAAAAAGTGGAAGGAGGAAGAAATTAAATAAATTAACTTCCAGTTCATCTTTTGCTTAGTAATCCTTGCAAAGATAAATTCACGAATAACACCATTGGGTTCCAGTCAAAAGAGAAGTTGCTACAGTTAAGGAGTAATATAAGGAAATCATAAAACTAAACCCAGGAAATCAACTATTTGCAAGCAAAATATATTTATGGGGAAATGGCAAATTTTAAAATAAAATAATAGCCAATGTATAAACATCCATGTGACCACTATACCTGGCTTTGATGGTGTGCTTTTCTTTTGTCTGAACAAACTGAAGCAGATATCAGCATAATTTCGGCAGCAGAAGAAACAAGTCTACAGGTGACAGAGTGGACATGCAGCTGAACAAACTATTGGATTAGAGCACTGCTGTGCAACAGTTTTTATACATTAAGTCAAGCTGTGTTGCTCAGACTGGGAAAAGGAAATTCCACATGTATCTTCTCAGGACCACCACTGGAGAAAAACATTTAGGTATGACAAGGTCAAGAAAGAGTCAGGGAAAAAAAGGCAAGAATAAAACGGTTAAGTACTTGACCAACGAAAGGTTAAAACTTCTTTCTCCTGGTAGGTAAGGCAGGATTTCCCACACTGGAAATGAATGAGATCAGCATGGACAAGGGAGAAAAGTATCAAGCTTACAAATACAATTAGAACTAAAACCAGCATTCCGTTGCCAACAGCCAAAATTATCTGTCTTTGAAAGAACCCATATCTATTCTACATATATTTTATAAGCATGACATGGCTGCAGAGCATATCCAGGAGAAGGAAGGTACATGAAATGGTGAACAGTTCCAGGGCCAGCCACCCAGCACAGTAATGCAGAGTGCATTTCAGATGGAGCTGAAGCCGTAATGCAGGTGGGGTTTTCTCTGCTCCAACTCTGTAGTAACTTCTGTAAAAATTAAGGTAAATAGAGAATATATTATCTAATCTGGAAGGTCAGATACATCCAGAATAGCAGATACTATAAACTCACTGTTCAAATACAATATCATAATTTACATAGGACACTTTGAGAAACCATGTATTGACTTCATATATGGCCTAAAGAAAAGTCTCCTGAGTACCCAGAAGAATCCTAAGGAATCAGGTCATTGCAGAACACATTTATATTAGTGAACCTCAGGAAGAGCAGATAGGCAATAGATTAACGAAATGGCTAAGACAACAAAAAAGAATGTCTTGAGATAGAGAGGAGAAAGTCAGAATGGACTTACATTTTGAGCCATACTTTCTCCAGCAATTTTGTTTCTTCGCCTTGTCCTTAAATCTGTAACACTTTTAAAGAAAAAGCCATTATATGTATATCATTTACCTTCTGCAAGACTGATGTTGTGTCTATCTGCCCACTGAATTTCAGGAAGGACAAGCCCTAGTTTTGTATGATCTATTGGTGTCCACATAACAGATTTCATTACTATTAAAAAGTTACTTTGAAGTCATCATTCTGTTTGTATGAAAGTTTTACACCCCCTTTCCTTTTGCTGCATAATTGATATCTTTCAAAATTATTGCCAAAATTTTTAATATCTGAGACTGATATGAGGACTGAAGATTGTGGTAAAACAACTAGGAACAAATGAGTTCAAATAATTTTTTATTTGGTATAATAATGCCTTGGGATATTGAAAAACAGTATGTGTTTTCAATATAAATCAGAGAGTATAGATGAGTTTCGACTCTTTCTGTCACTTCAATGAACTGAGCATCTGGATTCACTTTTTTTCAAGGGTGGCATTGTAAAAGTCATATAAAATGTGATGTGTTCCATACAATGGAGACACATAGGCTAGCCTATGTGTCTCAAAATGTCTTGCAGATCTTCACTTACAAATCTTTTTGGAAAAGCCTTTCCACCTGCCTTTCTTCTTTGTCCTTTATCCAGCATACCAGAAAACAACATGTTTCTGCAATATTCCACTACAGGAACTTGTAAGAAGTCTTTGCCACAGCTGCCAAAAAAGCTTCATGGCATCTCAAGCAGCTGAGCACTGATTTTGATTGAAACAACACTCTGGAACAGCAGCTGCTTGAGCTCCTCTACCCCCAGTCCTGATCTGACACTAACCCTGGGACAACAAGAGCAGTAAGGCCAGTCACATTTTCTGTGATGCACTAAAGACTCAGCAGAATGTAGGAGGCAGTAACCAGGCCAGAACATAAAGCTTTTAAGCAACATTCAAGGAATACTTGTATCTTGTGCCTGTTCTTTCCACAATAGCAAATTTCACTTGCAATGACTGTGAAAAACATTGTGATCTGGACAGGAATGTGAATTTCCTATTATCACTGTGAATAGGAAAAATGAAGATTAAGGGGAAAAAAGTGAATGTATGCTGTTTCTGAGATATAACTTTTCAAACTTAAAAGCAGAAGAATATGAAATTGTGTTTGTTTTATCAGAATGAATCCCTTATCCTCTGCAAGACTTAAATATTTAGGTCATCATTTCTTAAACTCAAAAATTCTTGCACTTTGTGTGTTATAATCTACCTAATAATACAGAGAGGATCTACCACTATTCACAGCTTTTATGCTACAGAGGAAGACAAATAGGAGAAGAAGAAAAAAAATCCAAACCAGAATTTGCATACAACCTGTAAGATTAAAATTAAAGATTACTTGTTCTATTTTGATACTAACCAAGCAGATTTAAAGGAAACAGACTCTTTCAAGATGGCTTTCAAGATGAAACAGGTATGTTTTTTAAGAATATAACTCCAGAAAATGCATCAGGAAAATCATGTCTCAAAGGCTGTGGAGGCCCAGGGGCTTATCCCCAAGGTAGCTACCCCTCAACCCTGGAAGGACGGAGGCAAATGGGGAAAGATACCCTTTAAGGTCATGGAGTGGAAAACTTCCCTCCCATGGTCTCTTGCAGCCACCTTTATATTTCTTGGGTTTCTTGTTTCATTGGTTTGTTAAGTTTGTATCGCCCTGTCCAGCCTCCTTCACCATATATGCACACCTCCCAGAATGTTCTTCCTTCCCTTAGACGCTGTTGGGTTATTTTCACTGCAGTACCACGCCTCTGTGGTTGTATTAGTCCCCCTGTTTCCTGGCCACCCCTCTGCACCGCTTTTCCCCATCCCTATTGGATCCTGACCCTCAGGACCACCCTTTGGTGTATAACCCTGAATCCTTGGCCCCATTTTGGCTCTCATCTCTAGACCATATTCCAGGATGTATTCATGATGCGTGCACCAACAATAAAAGGCCCTTGTATTTCCAAACAGGATCCCATCTCCTTGTCTTTATTGTCAGCTTTTTATTAGCCGAGCGCTCGGGGCTCTGAGGTGCAGGTCGCTCTCAGGGACACACAGTAGCATGATGCTACAAAAGGCCTCTTGACATTCTGTTCCTTGTCTATTACTGTAGGAAGACTTTATTTTCTCTTATTTTACAGGGACAATCAGGATGCAATTTTAGACACATGGGAGGACAAGGTTGGGTTTATCTTTGAGTCAGAGATTCCAACTCATAATTTTTGTAACACTGGAAACAGTTCAATTGATTTTCCTTTTGGGGAAAACCCAGCTCCATCTTTGGATCACCATCAAAATCACCATCTTTGAATAAGTTTCCTGCTATTATTTCTATCTTGTATAACTTTTTTTCTTTTTCTAAAATGCAATTTTCCACCAACTACTCAGAAGTCTTCATATTACTGAGAAGCCCTTGTTCTTAGAGTGTATTTCAAGTTCAAAGGCTTTCCAGCAAGTTTTACTGTACTGAAAACACCTTTCTTTAAAGATCGCCATGTCACTGTTAGCAATATGACCTTGAGAACTTTTCTATGGCAGAAAAAAGGTACATCTTGAAAGACTGGAATGGAATTCCTGCACATATATGCATAGCATTTTCAGATTTCCACATACTGAGAAAACAAAACTTTGACAAAAACTTGCTTTTCACAGTCCAGGGTTCTATTATCATATAACTTTTCTGGGTTTTCAAAAACTGCCTCAGTTTGTATGTGGCAAGTGGTTTTAAACCTCTCTGCCTTATGCAAAGAGGAACAAGTAAAAGAAAGATGAAGTCTCAGCACTTGTACTTGACAGAAACAATGGTCATTGCTTGGTGTGTTTGCATGTCTGCTAACTACTCCTGGTGAGAGCAAAAATATTCAGATATTTAGGAGAAAGTCATCCAACATTTTAGCTCTAGGAAGTCATCAAATCCTACTCTGAGTGTGAGTCCTCCCACGATGACTCTTCATAGCCCTAGTACATTGAAAGTGTCAGGAAGAATACCTTTTCATAAGCCAGAGAAAAAACAAATTTTAGGCTCTAAAGACTGCAGAAATTCTTTCTGTCAAAATATAAGGATAGTCTAATTGAGGCACAATACTTTCTTATTTTATAGTGTACTACTAATTAATTAAGTGGTAGACTCCAAGCTTCTCCTCATGTATTTATTCTATATTTCAAGAGTTTAGCCCCTCAACTTTCCTTTTTTTTTTTAATTTAATCATGAAGTCACACACATATCCACTCACATATCCACTCAAAATGTAGATTTTCAATTAAATAATTCAGTCAAATCAAACTTGCCTACAGCAGTGCAATAAAATAATTTTAATTTCTATTTCTCTGCCAGACCATATTTTTCAGACTAAGCTGTTTTATCTGAGAGAGGATGTGCAAAAAAAAAAAAAAAAAAAAAAAAAAAAAAATTAAATNAAAAAAAAAAAAAGTTACATCTCAGAAACAACGAGAAACAAAATAAATTTTGGATACACAATTGTTGCCTTACCATTTCTAGACTAAGCAAAAAAACCTGACTTTGCTCAAAAAGGGTAGAGTTTTTTTCACAGAATCTTGAGATTCTTAGAGAATATACACAGCAATCAAATAAAAATACTGCTAACAAAATTGTGCCCTTATTCCATTAATCAGCCTCAGTCTACCCTGCAAGCTATACAGAGAAGATTTAGTTGAATGAATCTTTCTATTTATTGCAGCTATCATTTGCACCTATGATTGCTTTCCTCCTGCTTTTTAAATTAGTAGCTACCCTTCTCAATTTGGCCTTCTACCTGTTGAAAATATACACAAATAAACTGGATATCAAGCAAGATAGATAAATAATCCACCCAAAGTGAGATGGAACACAAAAGTTGCAGGAAGGAAATATAGTTGGCAAGACTCCAAAAGTTCTGATAATACGTTTTTTTGAGGAAGGGAGAGAAAATGTCCCTTTTGTATCACTTTCAAGGAAATGCAACTTTAATGTACTGAGTTGCAATGGAGTACAAAACTTAAATAAATTATAGTTTCTCATGTATTTGGTATATTCAGAAACTAACTGCTATAAACTGATTTTGCTAGTAGTTGTTAACTGGTGGATGATCTTTTTTTGGTCACATCTAGAATATCTCAGTCTCAGAGAAAACAGTTTTTTCTGTTCCCTGACCTATCTTTATGCTAAAAGATGCCCTACTGCTCTCCCATATAAACTAGAGAAACTATAGTTTTCGAGTAAAAGGAAAATTCTCTCTCCTGCCAGTTGCAGTCTCCAAATGGCAGAGCAATGTAGCGGTGGATCCACAAAGATCTTAGAAAAGGTCTTTTTGGAGGAAGCACATTAGAGTTGAAACGAGACAGACAGTACACTAAGATCTGGCACTCCCCAGGCAATGTTTAACAGTGAACATAGGTTACCAAAAAAAAAAAAAAAAATCAATTAATTAAATAAAAAAAAAAAAAAAGAAAGAAAGAAAATGAGAGGAAAAAAACCAAAACAAACCTTAAGCTACATTAAACCATTAAACCAAGAAACTGTGATAAAAAATAATGGAAACCAAACCAACCAAAAAACCGACAAGGAGCTTCTCTGTGGAAATCTTCCTCTAACACTCAGGTGGCCTCTCTTCCCTCTACTGACCTTAAGAGAAGCTGTTCAAGAAAGACCCCAGGGAAATTTTCTCTCATTTAAATTGTATGTGTTCAAATAACATTACTACTCCTCAAGACACAAGTAAACCTAGCAGTTTCCCCCAGTACATTTCACTGTCAGATTTAGCAGATTGAAATAAGATTTTTGTGGGGCTTAGTGCAGTTTACACTTGAGGAAATAGTGTCACATTATCATAGAATTACAAATCAGTACATTCACTTTGTTTATTTACATGTGCAATGGAGTACAATGTAGACACATTTCTGATTCATTACATATCCTCTGATCCCCATCAGGAGCAGAAGTCATTTTGCAGCCCTAATTGCATGGCTCCTTCTCAACAAAGACCATAGAGAGTGACAGAAAAAAACAAGAATAAGAAGAGTCAGCCAGCTTCTCAACAATAATATTAATTTTGAGAATGCTAAGCTGTAGGAATCAATTTCATTTATTTGACTTTCAAGAGAAAATTATTTTCTTTACAATTCCTGTAGAAATTATGTATTTTATATATATGTGTGCATATATAACTCTCTCTCTATATGTATACCATATAAATTACAAACATATTGAAATACTTGGAGCAAGTGCGTTCATATAATCTTCTACCTCAGGAATGTCATGACAGCAAGTTTTGATAGGAACATTAGCAAATTATGTATTTCCTTGACAAAATCCATCAGATCAGTGTTTCACATGCAAAGATCTCCAATGTTTAGACAGTGACAGATTAACACAAAGCTAAGATAAATACCGTGGTTAGTGTTATTTTTACTTGTACTGTATAGATTTCTAACCACTTTCTGTCCATAAAGATCCTTTGGGTTTTCAGCAGTATAACCTCCAAAATTTTAAAATGTGATTTTTCAGAGAATAGTATCTAACTGGCCTTGACCCATCAATCCAGCCTGTCCAGATCCCTCTGTAGAGCCTTCCTACCTTCCAGCAGATCAACACTCCCATTTATGTCATCTGAAAATTTACTTTGGGGACATCCAAATGTCTCATCCAGATCACTGATATTAAAGAGCCATGGGAAACACCACTGCTGACCAGCCTCCACCTGGATGTAACTCCATTCACCTTCACTCTCTGGGCCTGGCCATCCAGCCAGTTTTTAACCCAGGGCAGAGTGTCCCTGTCCAAGCCATGAGGTGCCATAGGACTTCATCAGCTTTCAAATAAACCCATGTTCATCAAACAATCAGTTTTTATCTAAATAAAGATTAATTTCTCATCTAATAAAGCATTTCAGTGAAGGAAATTTTGTACTACAATATATTATTGAACAAACTAACAGAAATTCAAGCAAATCTCTGCAGTTTTAATTTTCTAATCAATGTTTTTTGCCTAGAAAAACACGTATAGCATAAAGATAATCCGTAAAAGAAAAGCTATGGTATTCTTATCTAGAATCCATGCATTATGCTTAAAATCCAGATCTCATGTGTTAAAGTAATATACAGTTTCCAGCTGTTCATCTAAAAGAAAATAGTGGAAGTTCTTGTCATAGTGCACAGAGTTAATTAACTTATTTATTGTAATTATTTCAACCTGGACAAAAAAGATTTCTTCCTGTCCAGGTAGACGTCAATGGGAGGTGAAGCTGTGAGGGCTACTTGTCAGTTAGGGAACTCTGACAATTGTAGCACAACCTGGCAGAAGTATGTTGATTTATATTTTTAATAATCTTAATAAAGAATTTTATCAATGATGTCTTTGTGTTGAGAGCAAAAGCAAGCCTATTTTCAGGCACCAAGTTGTATAGTATTCATAATACTTCTCATCCATTCACACATTTAAAAACTATTAATAAAAGGCCTGGCATATCATACAGGCATAAAATAATACACTGTGATGAAACAGGAGTTGTCAGTTTTTGATACCACTGACATCACATAGATAATGCAAAGATGGAAAAATCATGACAGAAAGTAGGCATCAGAATGTATAACACTGTGCCTTGAAAGAGTAGCTGTTTAAAAAATAAAAGGACAGTAACACATTTATGAGAATCTTTATAATTCTTTGGTATTACCAAACAGTGATCAAACCTACCTGATACAAAACAAACCAAAACCAAAACAAAAAACAAAGACAGAAACAAAAACAGAACAAACAAACAAACAAAAAAATGCTCACAAAAATACACACTGCTCCTACCATAAAGAATATGGAATTTTCCAGATTTGAGCTCTTTTCTTACATTCATCTATAATTTCCTACATTTTAAAACTCCTTTTGTTTTGCAACTAATTCGTGAACACACATTTTATAAGAATGATGTTTCTCAAAGGAATTGAAGGATAAAAGTTTCTTTAGTCATTTACTACAGTCCTTGAATAAACACATGGACTTAAAGGAGTTTCTGCATTTAATAGATACTTAGTCTCTACTCAAATCATCACTTATCTTTCATATCATACAAAAACAGAAGACGTCAAGCAAAATCTAACTATATGACAGAATCTGTTTTTCTCAGGAAGGTTGGTTGTAGCTCCTGTTATCAGACAAAAATCTAATTACTTTAGAAAGAAATGATAATTCTAAAATAAATCTGCAACCTTGGAAGTGTCTATAGAAATTAAACCTTTCTAGCACAATTAAAGATAAAATATGAAAATAGTTGTCACTGTCCTGTGGAGAATTATCACTGATGATTTATATCCAGAAAAATATTTCAAGACCCAGAGTATTTCACAAGTATGGTTTTGAAATGCACATGACAAATACAAATAAAGACTGGTATTTGCATAATCATCAACATTACTGCTGAATCTATTCATTTTCTATATATGTAAAGACATAATGGTAAACACAATTATGCCTCTGTGTAGGGTTAAAAGTCTTCCTACTTCGTAACATCAGCACATTTTTACAGTGAAGGCTATGTAGACTGAATTTTGACCTCTGTATCTGCAGTAAGTAACTACACAGACATACAAATAAAGGTTGCAAAACCTTCCTCAGGAGGTGAAAACAGTTTCTGTCTCCATTTAACTTCAGACATAATACTTGTAATATCAACTCTAGCAATGGAAAGACAGCCTTACATGGCTCTTTTAAAAGCAAGTTCACACAGGCAGATTTCTCAGATGTTACTCACTAAAAATGTTAGTTTTGCTGATTTTTGCTGATTTATGTTACTAAATATAGAGCAGCAGAGTGCAAGTAAATATATCTGCACCATTTTCACTATAATTGTATTTGAGAAGATTAAACAAGAAATAAAGAGTCAAAACATGGAAAGAGGAAAACCTGAAATTTTTATGAAGAGCAGTGAGTGAGGAGAGCAAGCCTTCCTTAAAGGTGGCTTCAGTGTCTTGCTACAGACATGTTTTTCTGCTTCTCATCATTCACATTAGAAATTATAAATTTCAAGCAATTTTACGAATACAGATAAAGAATATGTGGCTTGCCTGCTGTGGAACTATCCCACTGCCTTCCCTGATGAAACATCTTCAAAATAGGGAAACCTCACTTGAATTATTTTCTAACTATAAAGTGAATGGGATTGAGACTGAAGGAGTGAGACATTTCTCTGCAATACAGGCAGATCCCAGCTTATGGGGATCCTGTGGGAATCTATTGCAGTATTAGTTTTCCAACTTTGACTATAAAGAAAAGTTGATAATGACTTGCTAAATTTCTTATTCTGTCTGAATTAGGATTCTCAAAACTCCGTGAAAAATCTGTACTCCCTTCTTACCTCTCCAGTATTAACACAATTACTGCCTTTTACAACACTTTTTCACTATAATCATGGTAGCATTTCTTTTTGAGGAATGGATTAAATTAATCAATATTCTAGATTAATGATATCTTTGTTGATATTTCAAGATCCTGTTTCTCTTTAAATGCTGTGGAAAAGGGTTTCTCTTGGACATACCCTGGAATCACTTTGAGACAACAGAAAAAACACCAGTGGAAAAGCAGTAAAACAGTTGACGGGGTTGACAAGACAACTTAAACTCTTGTACTCAGTTGTACCTTCCAGTAAGGATGTGTATCATCTTCTTAACTTTTCAGTATGTATATCAGTTAATGAACAGACACAATACGCTTTCGGCAGTCTTGAGTCCTGGAAAGCAAAAGAATATGCTGAGAGACCTTTGTGTTTGTGATCCCTGTCACTATCAAACTCTGCTCAATATCTCTGGGGAAGGTAAGAGCACTGCAGAGCACTGAGCACTGAAGAAAATAGGCTGACATCTCATGTTGTAAGCTGCAGTCTGAAAGGATTCTTCAAACATAAAGCAAAGAACCATTCACTGACATCTGTGATCCTCTATGACTAAGTGAAAAGCACCCAGAGAGGTACTAGAGCTCGTATTTGCTAGCTACAATGCATTTAATACTCTCAGGAAAACAAGTGTTCTGACTGATGTTTTCTAATGTCAAACTGATTTCCCTGTAGTTTTCTGTTCATGGCACAAAATGAGCACAATTTCCCTACTGCAAGTAAAATAATGAAGTGTATTCATGGAGTTAAAAGACCAGCAAGCTTGGTATATCTGTAACTTGACTACCTGGACAGAACACAGCAGGTGTGCAATGAATAGGCAATACAGAGAAGCAAACAGAAACATTGGTAATATGTTGGCTGGGGGGGAAAAAAAAGGAAGTCTTCCAGATTTCTCTTCTCAAGACATGAAATTCCGGAGTTCTTTCTTGCATCACTATCTAGGGATTGTGAACTGTTATTCCCATCTGTATCTCATTATTGATAAAGATATGTAACCAGCTGGTCACTGAGGACTGGCAGTTTGGGAACACAGCACAGCAAAAGAGGATGTAATCACGAGTGACACTCTCAGCCACAAGGAAAGAACCACTCAGCACTTCCCATTTTTCAGGGAGAAAACCCCAGTGACACTAGAAATGTGTAGATATTAAAAGCAAAAATTATTAATAATAGCTTCCCTTTTTATTAAAGTATAATACTCTGCTGACTGTAAGTAAAAATTTTAGATAAGGTTCCTATTTTGTACGTTATCATTTCATTCTAAGGACTTTAGAGAAATTCAACTTTGCATGCCAGACAGCTCAATATACATAAATACACCATATGCTAGAAAACATTTCCAGCTGTTGGAAAAATTATTTGCTTAAAACTGAAAAATCCCGAATATGTCTATTTTGCAAATAATTTGAAATTGCTATAAAATTGTATTGCTCTTTAAATGTATATTATAAACACATTTTTAAAGGTATCAAAGCAACTGCATAACAAGGGATTTTCCTGTCTTCCAGTACTTGACACAAATTTTTTAAGCAGACTCCACAAATAACCATCTGAGATATATTATATAATTCTTTAAAAAACTTCCTCTCTAAATCTTTATTGGGGTGAATGAAACTAAACACAATAGAGGCTAGCTAGTTAGTTATTTGTCTCTGTTAAAAGAAAAAAATAAGTCTGTATTTTTTCCTAAATGAAATATAATCAAACTCTTCTCAGCACTGAAACACTGGTGTCCAGTGAAGTAAAAATGTCAGCATACTTGGCTTGGTTATAGCCACAGAGTAAAAAGATGGACTGACTATATATATTGCAGCTCAAAATTACACTTTCAGGAAAAAATCCAATGCTTTGCTGTAAGCAATATCTTATAATTTCCAGAAATTAACACATGATTAGAGCAGAATAAATGAGAGTCATCCATTGCTTCCATAGTTTTGGAATGACATAATTACAATCAATTAAGGGAAGTGCATGCAATTGTCAAACAGAGCTTTATCAGCAGCCTGGCCCAAATTATGGAAACAAGACATCACCATTGCCAGATGGTCTCTAGGTGAAACACACTTCTCTGATCCTGTCTTCTGTAGTACAGCAAACATTCAGTTGTTACTACAGGTGGAAATAAATAGACTGTTTAACTCGATTCAAGGATACTGAGGACTCATAGTAATATGAGCAAGGCAAGAATTTTAAGAATCAAAAATAACCCTATGGGAACGACGATCAATTTGGCACTGTTTTTCATAAACAATATTGGTATTGGCAAACAAAGCAGTATTTTTACATACAAATAAGTGCGTAATGCAAGTTGTAAGATGCACTTTCTATTCCTCTTTGAAAGAATATTAAATTTTTGGGGAAAAGAAGTAAATTATTTATGCAAAGCTTTTTATCAAGTTGATGTACTAAACTAATACATAGATAGCTCTTCTGTTGCAATCATCATCATCAACTGATTGATATATATAGTTCATTTAACGAAATATATGTAATTAATGAATGTAAAGTGCTTCTCTTGTTTTAACAAGAGAAGGTTTTAACTGGTTTTAAAGGTAAACATAGTTGGTATACAGTACCTCCAATACATCAAGAGTGCACACAAATTGGGGCAGTATTTGACCATGAGAGTTTCCCAGCACATTTAAGAACTTGGCACTGACAAAATACACATTTAAAGGCTCCTAAAATTTTGTGATAGGTGGATTTGTCATAGTACCTTGTGAAAAAAAAGCTAATTAACAGTATACTGAGATGTGGAGAATGAACATATAAACAATGCTCAACCACTAACATGACTAGTAAAGGTGTAATAAAAACTTAACTAATAAAGAAAAAAAAAGGATTATGTCATGTGGAGCATGTCTAATGAACTATTTAGCAGACAGAGTCTGCATTTATACCTGGCTCATGGATCTTACAACAGACAAAGGAAATTTAGAAATATAAGATTTTGTGGTATTTCTAATAATTATTGTTAAAAATACAGTTAAGAACAAGAACATAACAAATACTCTGAATGGTAGCAGCTAGGGTTGTACTTAGGCTCTTGAGCATATGTTAGTCTTATAGTTGAATAATAGGAGACATGAAAGAATTACTGTTCTTCAGATTCAGACTTGGAAAAAGTATGAAATAGAAAAATAAGTGCATTAGAAAACCTTGTTATAATCAGGCTTTCAGTGTCTTACTGTCAGACTTCTGTTAGTAAGAAATAAATAGACAGTAGTTTGGAACACAAAAAACAATAACTGAAGCAAAGATAAGGACAGAAGCAGGACACCATAGACTGCTGAGGCTCTCTGGCCAGCATATCATTAAACAGACAATCATGGAATTAAACTGTGTTTGGGTTTGGAATAGACCTTAGACATCATATCATTCATGTCATTAAACATAATATCATATCATGGATAGAAACACCTTTCACTAAACCAGGTTGCTCAGAGTGCCATCCAGTCTAGCCTTGAGATGCTGTCACATTCTATTCTTAAAGAAACTAAAAGTAAGAGGACATACTGAAAGAAAATTCTTTAATGTATAAAACTCAGTTATCAGATAATGAACAAATATAGATGTTCCAGATCTCTACTACTACACAACACTCACAGGCATCACTAAACTATAAGAAAATTATTTTTGACAGGGTTAACTATGAAAAAAAATCTTTTCATCATTCAACATTCCTGCACTAATATTTGGCAGCAAACCACAAAAAATTTTGCAGGAAATATAAAGGAAAATCAAAATATAGCTTCATTGCAGGCTGTCAATATTCACCTCCAAATTTTTATTCCAAAGCAACCAAAGAAGTTGTGCTTATCATAAGATCCTAGAATGTTGAGGGGTTGAAATAGACCTCAAATATTATCTAGTTCCAAACCCCCTTGTCATGGGCAGGAGCACCTCCACTAGAGCCTGGCCTTGAATACCTCCATGGCTGGGCAACATGTGCCAGTGCCTCACAGCCCGCACAGCAAAAGATTTCCTTCCAATATATAACTTAATGCAACTTGAAGAAATGGAAAATGAATAAATGTTTTTACTGGGTCTTTAGCTTTGAGCTGCCATGAATTAGTTTATTTCAAAATTTTCTCCTATTACATTTTTCCCATCTAGCTCTTTGTGTTAGCCTCAGCTCTGGTATTTTGTAACTTCTTTACAAACCTTACTGTAGTGCACTTTTCTATACTGGACCTGTTTCTGTCTCTCTGCTCCACTGCAGGTACTACAGCTAGCAAAACCAGAAAAATTAATGATTGCCAGCGTTGTTACGACATGCACTGTAAACCAAAGCTGCAGGCATGCAAGCCACTGGCCAAAATGGATAGCTACCACTATTATCTTTAGGTCTGCATTCAGCAGTTTTATTCTGAGTCAACTTTCTGGCTGGCTTTGTTTTATGATGGACAACATTGTTCATCACACATTTGGACTGTATAATCCTTTAATATATTTTTTCCTGATGAGACTTGAAAAGATTAATAATCCTATATGCAAATTAGATGGGTAAGGAGTTACTTCTATAACTCATTAGCTTAAAAAAATGTAAAGGATTTATCAAACTGATGTAGTTAATACCATAAAAGTTACTGTATTCTTATGAATTTCAGAGAAAAGTGTTTCTACAAAATTAGACATCTGTCCTGTTTCTTACCAGTCTTTTCTTGGTGGCTTAAATGTATGTAACTTAGAGACACCATAGATCATCCAATTTGGCTAAATTCACATCTGCCTAGTTCAACTGTTTCAACGAGTGCTTTGAATTGCTTTTGTCATCACTGTCAGAATCCAGATGAAAAACTGTTACATATCTAAAGAGTTAAGAACTTGAGAAGCAGAAGTTGTCACACATAAATCCTAACCCATGTCGCATAAACAAGTAAATTTTAATATACATCAGCATGACAACATGGCTTAAAGTTCTTTTGAATATCACAGAACCACAGAATGGCTGAGATTGGAAGGGACCTCCAGAGCTCATACAGTCCAACCCATTTGCAAAAGCAGGACAATCTGAAGCAAGTGGCCCAAGACCTTCTGGAAATTTTGGATGTCTCTTGCAGTCAGTAAATATATCCTGATGTTCAGAGGGAACTTTATGCATTCTGGTTCATGGCCATTGTCTTTTGTTCCATGACTGTGGACAACCAGAAAGATCCTGGCTCCATCTTCATTGTACTCTCCCTCTAGGAATTAATACACATTAATAAAACCCTCCCTGAGTCTTGTCTTCTCCATCTGAAACAGTCCCAGATTGCTCATAGAAGAGATTCTTCAGGCCCTTCACTGTCTCCATGACCCTTCATTGGACTTTGAAACTCATCCAATTGAATTTCTTTCCAGCTGGGTGGCTGCCAGCATATACTGGTGCCTGGAGTTGCTTCTCCCCAGATGCAAGACATTACATTTCCCGTTGTTGAACTCTAAGATATTCCTGTCCTCCCACTTCTCCAGACTGTTGAGGTACATCTGGAAGACAGAATGACCCTTTGGTGATTCATCGACTCTTTCCAGTTTTGTGTCTGGTGCAAACTTACTGATATCACACTGTGCAATATCATCCAAATCAATAATGAAGATGCTAAACAGTATTGGATCCAGGACTGTCCCCTGAGGTACACCACTAGTTGAATCACCCTTCTACCTTCCCCCAGATTCTTGAGCTCCTTCTTCACTCAGGCAAGGCTGCCTTTGGTTTTTATGTGCTCCTTGTTGGTGAGTTTGTGCACAGCATCTGTCCTTGCTGACTTCTCTATCACTTGGCAGAGGAAGTTATCATCAAAGCAGCCCCGGAACCCCTGGATTGTTCATGTGCTAATGTGTTGTCCCTCCAAAATATTTCCAATAGTTGAAGAAACCCATGAAGACCAGACCCTTCAAACCTGAGGTCTGTGTAGGGTCTGAACCACGTGCTCTTCATGGTCAGGTGACCTACTCTAGATACACTATAATGGTACCTTTGCCTAATCCTAACTTGTAAAATATCCATTGACTCCTCATCCACCATTAGGCAGATTTTCAAAACCTTAATCTGCCATGTCATAAAAGGAACTTTGTCTTTTCATCATACTTTCCTGTCTTCCTGGAAGAGCCTGTATCATTCCTTTGCAACATTCCAGTCATGGGGGCCAACTCACTGTAATTCCATCATCCCAACAAAACAAAGCTTGCAACTGCAATATATGTGAACATGCGCACACACATAAATATTTGTAATAGAAATGCTCTTCATTTTTTATTTTCCACTGTCATTGCTGTTCACCTCATGACCTTCTCCGGAAATCTTGTCAGGTGAGACTTACTTCATACAGATTCTCTTCTGTCCTGTCTCTGGTGGGAGAGAAGAGCAAGAGAATTCCTGAGAAATCAGTGCAAGGGGGAACATAAAAATAAATTAACTGCTAAGAAATAAATAAACAAAATTGCAAATTCCTCCCCCCACTCTCCCGACTCCCAACCTGATGTTCAAAAGCAACTTAATTGTAGTCTAAAAAATTACCTCTGGCTATTCCCAGGAACAAAGGTGTAGTCAAGAAAATGAGAATGAGGGTGCTGATTTGGAAAAGGCACTGGCACAAAACATGTGAAGAAGATTTGGAAAACACCTGCTGATCTAATCAAGAAAAGAAGCAGCAAGTATTTCAATTTCCTATACTTGTTTCCAGATCTTTAAAAAATATGTTGGAAAGCCTAACTAATGTTTACAGTAAATAATACATTATTCAGTGATGACAAACATGTTACATACAGCGCACAACAAATAAAAAGAAATAGAAAAGTGCATAGTCTATACATTGCAGAATCCACTTTAAACATCACGCAGCTAAAAATAACAGAAAGTAATATGATGATGCCAATAGGGTAGGGATGGCAAAAATTTGGTAAGATTACAGTAGATGAGTCTATAATGTACATTAGACTGTGTCCATATCATTTGCTGCAATTCTGGTCCCAGTCTGCTGGCTGGAGAAAGGTATGTTTGAGGTTATCTCCTTCCAGGAAGACATTACCTCAAGATGATAAGATTCAGAATGCCTCATCATATAGACTTAACTGCAAATATTAATTTCCTGTCTGTGTGTTTCAAAAGAGGTTCAGTTTGTCAGAGCAATCCATTTTATACAACAAAAATTTGGAATAAAGTGTCAAATTAAAAATATGCTGTACGTTTAATCCTTGTATATTGCCACTTTGCAAAGGCGTTCACAGAACTAGTGATAAAACTATGACAAGTTTCCATTGTAACCACATAACAAGAGCTTTAAGAGCATTAAAAAAAAATGTGCTTGGCTCGCAGTTATAATCCTCCCCTATTGAGGAAGGTTCTGGAAGCAGAGCTGTAGTTGTCAATTAATTCAATATTAAGTTTCTGTCCACACAACCGTGAGGGAAATAGGCTGCCATTTCCTGAATGTTAATATATCTTTCAATGGTTTGGTTAATGAATATTTTTCATACTTTTTCCAAACATGCATATGTAATTTCTGGACAAGCAGTAGAAACGTAGGAGTCATACTAAACAGTTGTATTTTTCACTCAGTGTAATTGTACTATAAAAGAGATTTCTTCCACTTTCAAATAAATGCTTTAAAGTTTAGATCACTTGTAAATGTAGATACAAAGAACAGCTTCAAAAATTGTTGGGCAATTTGTCATGTCCTTTAACTTCAGATCTTTAGAAGTGCCCAAAGAGCCAGTAGTATTGAAATATAAAGAAAAAAAAAATAGCTGAAGATATTGTCTGTCATTTGAAATCAACATTTGCATTAAGTTTCACCTTGAAATTAAATCACTTTGTTTTAATAGCTGTATTAAGCCCAGAATAAAATCTCATTTCTTGCAGGGAACTCATAGTGCAGGTCAGAAAACATTGGCTTAGATTGCTGCATTCCTTTGTGTTTCACTGCATCCAGTATTTCCATGTTTCTTTTACCAATTTATGAGTTACTTGTGGGACAGAGGGAAAGGTGTATACCCAGCTTTAGGTGTACACCCTTATTCGGGTCACTTCTACAGTAGTAACACTTTCCCTTTTAAAATAAACAATCCCACTCAGAAAAGGAACTGGGAATGGAAGGGCATTCTTCAGATGTAGATATCTCCAAATGCACCTCAAACACTTGTTTCATATATACACTTGATAACTTTCTCCTGTTTAAATATGACAGTGAGAAGTTAGCTCACACACTAACGGTGGCTTGTTGTTCAACATTAACCTAGAGCAATTTTAGGCTATTTTGGCACAGATTAGCTGGGAATCTGAAGTGGATAAGAGCTAAGTGCAAGGCACTGGCATAAGGTTGAGTACAAACCATCCCCTTCTGCTCTGGTAACTCATAAAGCATTACATCACTTTAATTCTTAAAGCACTAGATTTTTTGATGAAGACAGAGATAAAATGTATCCTGTCTTCCTATGTACCCTGGTAGACTTGCATACTGTGGCTGTGACCTGACTTACTGTGATAAGAGACCTGTTTTATATATAATTTATATATAATTTTAAGTAATTAGGCATTAAATTAACTTCTGAATAGGTGAAATTGCAATGTGTGTCATTTCTAGACTAAGAGCTGATAGTACTGCTGGAGGGAGAAAGCCTTTACCAATCCCAGTGGAAATGGCCTTGAACTCAGGAAATCATTAAGGGAAACAGTAAATGGAAATTACTTAGTAGTTCAGCTACTGAAAAAAGGGACATTAAAGAGGAATAGAGATTTCTTTTTTTCCCCCTCTTTTTTGCCTTGTCTTTTGAGGGTCACTGAGCAAGAAACTTATTTAGGCAAAGATGTCAGCAAGAGTCATCCTGAGAGAGAAGTGAGCTCCTTACTCATCAAATACATTCTCTAAAACAATGGAAAACAGAACATTATATTGGTGTTAATGTATATATATGTTTGTGTGTGTGTATATATATGTTCTTTGTTAATAGCAAAGACAAGAGAGAAAACATTAAAGCCCTAGTAAAAGAATTTTAGGTAATTTTTCATACTCTGAGATAAAGTTTCTTCCAAATTTGTCATATCTTAGCATTATCAGAGTGCTGATTTTATAATTTATATATTCTTCTGGAACAAATTTGCTTAACACCAACACAGCCTGACCTGTTTTCTTTACCTTATTAAGGTCTGGATCAACCAAGCCTTAAGATTAACACAAGTAAATTTTCTTCTCTACTCTTACAGATTTATCCTTTTCTTGTCCCTGGATTTTGTTGCGCTTGGATTTTTAGAGCTCTTTCATTCTCATTCCCTTTACATCAGATAAAAATGAATAATTTTTATTCTGTTGGAAGAGATAATTGGATATGTGTGTCAGCTGGCCAAAGGCACTACACTAAGGAAAACAGCTACTGGCATGGAGGAAGGAATTTAAAACATATAGGAGAACAGACGGAGAACAGAAACTTTTCTGAGTAGTTGCCTTAATATATTGTGCGATTTCCTTTTTACTATTTATGTGTATTAGATTTGTCTCCCCTGTAATGTTAATATAAATGTTGTATTTTAGAATATGATCATTGATTTCAGGATGGGTCCATTAGCTTTTCCCTAGCTGAGAATCAATAGATGCAATTATTTTTTCAGTGAGATAATTCACAATGGTATTCAGAGAATGATCTTTATCCAGTATAAATACCAAAGATGTTGACAAAATGAAATTTTGTTTTGTTTGATTTCAGAAGACATTTTCCTCAAAAACTGGGGGGTTTTTAAATTTTGGTTTTTTTTTCAATTGATAGAAATAATTATGAGGTTAAAAAACACATTCTGTAGAAAAAAAGAACATATAAAAATTTATTGCACCGCAAGCACTTAGAATATGGTCAGGTTCTGGTGGCTGCAGATCACTGATATGTTGTAATTCTGTAATTTGAAAATAATTTCAAAATATAGAAATTGCAAAAGTATGTTAAATAATGTCTTCCTTATTCTTTAAAAAAATCTGGATGTATCTGTAATTTAATAATGGTGCAAGGAAGCTGAGCAGAATGGGAACGAGAGACTAAGTAAAAGGCTTTGTTATTGTTCTGGTTATTTGTTCCATATAAAATAAGGTAAATGTATATTTAAATTCACTGTGACAGAGCCCTAGAAAAAGTTTAATATACAACTCCACAATAAGTATTTTCCTAGGGAAAAAAAAGATGTCCTTCTTTAAGTTGGAAACATTTTTTTTAAGTAATATTTATTCTTCTCCAGTGTGAAGATACCAAGCACAGACCCATTCCCATGCTTCTGACCATAAGCCAACACAGAGTTTATGCAGAGATCTCTTGCTTTTCTACAAGAGGGAACATGTAATAAACAGTAACAAACAGCCAACCAAAGGTGTTTCTTCTGATTTTTTTTCATTTATTTCATTCATTCATTATTTCATTCCTTCATGATTTTGCTGGATTCTGAGACAAATTAATTCACTCACCGTTACTTCTTACAGATTTAAGTATTTCTTCCATATGCATATGCACTCCAACCAAACTCACAAGTGCCCTAAAAGTCTTCATTCTTTTTATATATAATCTGTTGTTTTCTGTTTTTGTATAAAGAATATATATTATATGACTTCTTAACATGAAGTGTTTTTTGTGCTCCCACTTAAATATCTTGGTATGTAATACAGAGATTTTGCTAATGCCACCTGTCCTCTCAAAATATCTCCAGAGGAGTGATCCGTGAGAGATTCTATTTTCATAGCCCTGTGCTGGAATTCAAAACACAGAAAAAACTTTTCTATCAATGTCTTTACAGTCCTATCTTTATAACTGTCTGCTGCCAAGCATAGGGATATTCAGGAAAGACAGATTCCAGAACTTTCTGCTTTCACAGACAATCATGTTCTTGTGGAACCAGTTTAAGTTAAAAAACAAACAAACAAACAAACAAACAAACAAACAAACAAACAAACAAACAAACAAACAAACAAACAAACAAACAAACAAACAAACAAACAAACAAACAAACAAACAAACAAACAAACAAACAAACAAACAAACAAACAAACAAACAAAAAAAAAAAACAAAAACAAAAAAAAACCAAAAAAAAAAAAAAAAAAACAACCAACCCCAAAGCTTTGAACCATCAATTGAAAAAATTGCTAGATTAGTCCCCTGGGAAAACAAGTCTTGAAAGAAATCTTATGCATTTTAGAGGGTGTCCTAAAGAACCATTCAGACCATGGCAGAGCAAGAGCCAGGGCAGAGCTGAGTTGGAAGTGTGGCACCAGGGAACGTGTCCACTGGCAAAGGGCAAAGGAACAGCTCAAACTGTGCAGACTCCCTAAGGAACTGCTATTCTGCCTTTCATGGCAGAGCTCACTTTTTCCCTCCTTATTCTGATTCCATCAATCATGTCTCAATTTAAAGAACAGGAAAAACAGAGGAAATCATGTTACAGCTTAAAAAAATAAAATATAGGCTGAATAATAAGAAATTAATGAAAATAAAAATTAATTTTAAAAGGACTACAGGAATAAAGAATGAAGCAGTATGTACCTAGAAAGCAAAATATTGCATACCTTATTATGTTTTTCAAGATATCAAGATGTTTTATGATAATATCAATAGTTTAAAAAGCTTTACGTGACCCTGCAATAAATAAATTTTAAAAAAACTACCATAACTGCTAAATATACAAGAATTGGAAGACTTACAGTAATATTGTTCCAAATTTATAAGGTCCTGCATTTCTTAAACTCATATATATCAATATTTATATTTATAAATATACGTACTTTCACACATACACATAGCTACATGCATATTTCAAAGGCAGATTTTCAGGTACAGAATCTACAACAAAACAAATTCTTACTGGGATCTCTTTGTGTCAGTCACAAAAATACTGTAGGGCAAAATTCATCAATTACCTAAAATTAAGTTGTCTACAATTAAATTACATCAGGAATTAAATACAGCAGTGGAAGAGTTTAGTTAGTAACTCATCTCCTAAAAGAAAACTCTGACAAAGTATCTGATAATAACTAATTTCTTAATTTTAAAGAAAATTATAACTGCTACTATTATCCAAACTGATATTTACTACTGTGTGAAAATAATAAGTATACCTTATATGAATATCCCTTTTTACAAGTTCTTGTGAGGAACACAGAATACAGTTACAAAAGACTGCCAAAATGGCATTTTATGCCATATTCAAATATAAGTCCTGAACTTTTCGGTTGCCGGAGGCACAAGAAAGAGTCTCCTAAAGCTCTTTTTCCTACTTCCATTGATTAGCATCAGTTCTTATATAAAGTCAGACATATTGAATATTGAATATTGTAAGGGACTAGATTTCATATATACAGCAACACATTGAATGTGTCTGAAGAAAAATGTGAAACCAATAAACTACTGGTTTATAGTTTATGATACCATATGTTGTAATCAAAGTGGGCAACAGCAGCCTCTTAAATTCAGAGTCTTGGT
Organism: Cisticola juncidis; assembly: GCA_013400215.1. Classification (NCBI taxonomy): domain Eukaryota; kingdom Metazoa; phylum Chordata; class Aves; order Passeriformes; family Cisticolidae; genus Cisticola; species Cisticola juncidis. The sequence goes on from VXBR01000456.1 coordinate 100,390, forward strand.
GCTGTAAAAGCACTATATGTCCAAGAACGAATGCTGGCTTTAGAATTTAGCATGAGGTAAAATAAAATTAGAATTCAGCACTTTCCAACCTAAAATCAGCCCCATAAATGTTTTCTAATTCAATGAACAACAACAAAAAAAGATGTCTTAACATAATCTTGCCCAGTTATTTCATGTACAAGTCATTAAGAAAATGATGGAAGGACCTTAGAAAGAAGGAGGAGTGTGGTTAAAAAACTAATATTTTACTTCAGATGAAAACAACTTTTCTACAGACAAGTAACTCAAAATAATACAAAAGTTCCAACAAACTCTCCTAAGTTGTGGGCAGCTTAATAAATTTGAAGAAACAGCTCAGTCCCAAAAAAGAAATAAGCATATTTTCACTACTTTTGCCAAAAACAATAGTACCTTGTCATTAAACACATACCAAGCAACATTGTTCTGTCTGCCAACTGCATACAGTTCCTTATGACACACACATGAGAATTATGTTCTGCATGCAACTGTTTATTTCTGTGAATTTGTAATGTATCCTACGGGCAGGCAATAGGCTTGTGTATAAGATACTGCAATACTGGAGAATGAAATAGTAAAGATTTGCATAATGGGACTGCATTGAATTGTTCATAGTTTTTGCAATAAAGTTGAAATCACTCTCTCACTCCTTGTTTGCAACATGTTTATTAGCTACTACTGATATTATGAAATGTTCTCCTCTGAACAAAAAGGTCACTTTTTCAATTTTTTTTTTAAGTACGAGATTGACCTACATATTCTCTTTGTCTGCTAGCTTAGCTAATATCTCTAAATACTATAGCACAAGCACATCAAAGGCAGGATTAGGTTTATCCAGCCTAAACCTGAACTTCTCATTTCAATGAATAGGAGGCCAACACATACATGTGGATTTAACATAACTATCCTGTCTGCAATCCATTTAGTCATTTGCTTATGCCTTTCCTTTATAATTCCCAAATATGTTTTTATTCCCCGTGTCATTCCAAGTCACATAAAAAATTTAAATGCAGAACTTAATGGAGCAGAGTATTTATATCTGGGAGAACTGGTCCTAATCCTTCTCTTTTTTTTTTCCTTTTACTCTCCTAGTAGTGGTGAGCCAACAGCAGCATTTCCTCACAAGATTATTTCCTCACAAGACATTGCAAAAGACAGAAGGTACAATTATAATTGTGACATCAATCAGCCTCTGAACTCCTTTCTTAAAATTTTGGAATAGGAATTTAGAATATGCCACAACTCTATTGCTGCTCAATGATCCTCTAATCTGAATGGCTCCTCACTACACAAATAATAAATACTAAGTATTGAATGTATAAAAAAATTTACATCTTGATAATTATTGACATGTAACTGTATTTTTTATTATTTGCATTATAGTGAAAAACCTCTTAAATTATTATCACATCTTTTTACTATTATTATAAGTATTTTTTATTTATTTGCTGAAATAAAAGAGAGTAAGTCCTCTCAGAGAAATTACTGAAACATATTTACATAATTTCTGTGATTAAGTGGTAAAATAAATGCTAAGCACTGATACTAAGCAGTAGGGAATGAATCAAATATAACACCTACCTTAAAATATGTCTGAGGTAACAGCTCAAGTACAACAGATGATAGAGCAAAACCTATGCAGAACCAAGTGCTCCATGTCACCCACCAAATTATTAAAATATAGATGCTGCCCCAGAAAGAGGTGAAATCTTCATTGGAGATTTTTTTTTTCAACAATTTTCTTATGTTAGCAAACGCTGGTTGAAGTATTTCTTGTCTATCTGGCTCAGTTACATTCAGTAACAGTAATACTTCAAACATTTCCTTACAAGGCTATGTCTTGCACTTTGTCAATTAGCTAACAGGACTTTTCAACCTAAATCTTCTATGTTTTAGAATAATTTAGATGAAACCACCAAAAATATCATTCTATGGGCTTTACTGAGGATTTCATTTGGAAAACACACAGATTTGACCAAGCTGAAAATTATATTTACTTATTTAATCAAGTAACTTTTCCCCTTATTTAAAAGATAAATTGTTTTCCTCATTATCAACACTGATCTTGAATATAACTGCTGAAATACTAAAGCAGATGTTCAACGATAGCTCTATTTCTCTCATGAGTATATTGAAAGTGAATTTTGAGGATTATTCTGGCATAATTTCCTTGCACCGAATGAAAAATTGCTTTTTCCATGGGTTTGTTTACCAGAACTCAGAATACTATCAAGGTAATAGAGTTCACCCAAGTTCTATTAGAAGCACACAGTCTCTTTTTGGAAATCATCATCAGGTTGCCAAATCATCAAAACATCTTGAAATATCAGTTACCTTTTTGGTTTCTTATGACAAGGGCCAGATTCTGCATCTAGGTTGCAGCAATGCTGGATGTACTGACAGAACCGGGAATGAGAGGCTGGAATGCAGTGCCATGGAAAAGACCCTGGGGGTCCCAGTTCAAGGTGAATTGAACATGAGCAAGCAGTGCCCTATCAGCCAGGAGGGCCAGCCCTGTCCTGGGAGCATCAGGGACAGCACTGACAGCCGGGCAAGGGAGGGGATTGTCCTGCTCTGCTCTGCTCTGGGGCAGCCTCACCTCCAGTGCTGGTTTGGGGCAGTTTGGGGTGCCATAATGTAAGGGCCTAAAGTTATTAGAAAGTGCTTGAACTAGGGCACTGAAGAAACAAAAATGGTGAAGGGCCTTGAGGGAAGTCTTATGAGGAGAGGCTGAGGTCACTTGGTCTGTTCAGCCTGGAGAGGAGAGACTGAGGGGAGACCTCACTGCAGGTGCAACTTCTTGTGAGGGGAAGAGGAGGGGCAGACACTGATCTCTTCTCTGTGGTGACAGTGACAGGACCTGAGGGAATGGCCTGAAGTTGTGTCATGAGAGGTTTAGGTTGAATATCAGGATAAGGTTTTTCACTCAGAGGGTGGTTGGTTTACTGGAACAGAGAAGTGGTCACAGCACCAGCCCGAGAGAGTTCAAAGAGCATATGGACAGTGCTCTCAGGCTCATGTGACTCTTGGAGTGTCCTGTGCAGAGCCAGAGGTTGGACTAAATGATCCTTGTGATTCTTTTCAATTTAGCATATTCTGTGAAAATTTATTTTGTAATAATTGATACTAGACAGAAAATACAATGCAGTTACATTTCCTCTGGGCATTCCTAAGAAGTTTAGTCTGAAGTGTGTCAGACTGTCAGACCTTTCTGATCAGTTCTTTCTGATTTAATGATGAAACCATAGCATCTGAAATAAAGTCAAAAGAGAAAGGTCATATTTACCCATTAACTTGTAAATTGAAATGATGATTTCTATTTCTCTGAAAAAACCCCAGTATCTCTAATGTTTCTCAGAAACATGATAAATATGATATGTTTCTCAGATAATGTTTCTCAGAAATGATAAATAGTAAAATTATCATTTAATCTTTTTCTCTTTGTGTCAGTTTCTGCAAGTAAAAATCAAAATCAAAAGAAAGAATATGTGAGATAAATAAGGGTAGATTTGGAAAATGGAAAGGCAGAGGAAGAGAGAAAAGTACTTTACATTGCTGTAACATTACAACAATGGAAATAAAGTGAAATATAAAGTCTGAAAGTGTGGCAGTCTTTGTGAAGGACTCAACAGATCCAAGATAATCCATGGCTCAGTAACAATGTAGAAAAGGATATTTAAATGTATTATTTTTCGTTTAAGTATCATCTATATGGGGTTTACTCTTTTGGGAAAACTTAGAAATCTATGAAATGCATAGATGATTTGTACATGAGTTTTTTGCCTTTAATTTTTTAATACTAAGAAGTAACAGTTCTAATTTTAATATATATGACAATCAGCAGTTCACTGTAAGGGTAAAATTGATTTCTCATTGCAGCTTTCAAATTACACTATATTTATCTGTCAGAATGGAAAGGCTGCATCTCCTAAGCTCTTTTCCCTCTCTTAGTATGTCTGTTGAATAAATACATTAAGCAACTATTGGATAAAGGTGCATCTTTTCTCCTCTTGTGAAAGACTGAATGGGATTGCACAGGTCTTATTTCAACACTTGGTGTTAGCTATTTTTCTTCCTTACTTCTTCTGAAAGCTTTCATTTAAAGTATATTACCCTTATGAAAACTTTACAGATATATTTTATATGAATTAAGTATCTACTGTTTAGAAAGATAGTAACACGCTGACTTTATGATGCTGAATTCATTACTGTTGATTTCAACATTCCTGTTACTTTGGACTTACTCTTCTAATGCAGTAGCTACTATGGTGATACTACATAGATAAGAATGATTAAGAACATCTCAATGCATCTTTTTCAGAAAAAAGCACCATTTTTTTTTCTTTTGTTCCCAAGCATTTTATAACCTAAAATAACAAATCACCAGGCACAGCCAGTGGTGGATAATATGCCCACCTGAGATAAGCCTCTTGGTGACAGTAGGTGACCTCTGCTGCAAACTTCCCTTCTCTAAACTTTCTCTGCCTTTCACAGAACAGACAGTTGTGTTTCAAGGAATACTTTTAAAGTTGAGTGGAATAATGCCACCTTCAGGTTTTGTGCCCTCTTAGAAGTGGGGAACTTTTATAAATTTTATGTAGTTAGATGAGACACTACTTTTTTGTTAACTGTTCTAACACCTCAACTAAACCATGGCACTGAGTGGCACATTCAGTCTTTTTTTAAACACATCCAGGGATGGTGGCTCCTCACCTCCCTGGCCAGACCATTCCAGTACGTTATTATTCTTTCTGTGAAAAACTTTTCCCTAATATCTAACCTGTATTTCCCTTGATGCAGCTGGAGATGGTGTCCTCTCGTTCTGTCAGTTCCTGCCTGGAGAAAGAGACCAACCCCCACCTGTCTACAGACACCTTTCAGGGAGTTGTAGAGAGTGATAAGGTCACATCTGAGTCTCCTTTTCTCCAGGCTAAATAACCCCAGCCCCCTCAGATGTTCCTCACAGGACTTGTGTTCACAGCCCCTCTCCAGCCTCCTCTGAACACACTCAAGTGTCTCAATGTCCTTCATGAACTGAGGGGCCAGAACTGGACACAGCACTTGAGGTGTGGCCTCACCAGTGTCCAGGACAGGGGAAGAATGACCTCCCTGCTCCTGCTGGCCACACCATTCCTGATCCAGGCCAGGATGCTCTTGGCCTTCTTGGCCACCAGGGCACTCTGCTGGCTCATGTTCAGTCAGTATTGACCAGAACCCCCAGGCCCCTTTCTGCCTGGGCAGTGTCCAGCCACACCGTCCCCAGCCTATGGCATTGCAGGGGGTTATTGTGGCCAAAATGCAGGACTCTGCATTTGGACTTATTAAACTTCATCCCACTGGACTCTGCTCATCCATCCAACTGTTCCAGGTCTCTCTGGAATGGCAGAGCCTACCTACCTTACAACAGATTGATGCATGCTCCCAGCTTAGGATTGTCTGCAGCATATTTACCAAGGAAAGACTCAATTGTGGATGCTGACAATGGTCTGAATTTAAGCATCAGGCAGCCACAGTGTCTGTGTGAAATCATTCGCACAATACCTTTACACAGGCCTGACAAAGTGGCCTGGAAAATATAAAGGAGGAACAATAACAATTCTTGGGTAGTGAAAAACCATCAGCAGTAGGTGTTTTTTCAACGTGTTTACTGGCAAGGATGTTTACAAAGAAGTGTAGGCTCTAAGGACCAGTCACATGAACTGTGCCGAAGTACTGTATAAAAGGAGAACTTGGAAAATAAAGATTGGTCTCATTTTTGCTCTACATGCTGAGAGTCATGTCATTACTCCCATGCTGTCCCTACTCAGTAGTGACTCTCAATATTCTCATGCATGTCATCAATAAAAGTATTGAACAGAACTGGCCCCAGCACAGACCCCTGAGGGATATCACTGGTGACTGGCTGCCAGCTGGATGAGGCACCATTCACTACCACTCTCTGGGCCCGGCCATCCAGCCAGTTCCTAACCAGGCAAAGAGTGCTCCTGTCCAAGCTTTTACAGGAGTGTTCTGTGGGAGACAGTGTCAAAGGCCTTGCTGAAGTCCAAACAGACAACATCCACAGCCTTTCCCACATCCACCAGATGCGTCATCTGGTCATAAAAGGAGACCAAGTTGGTCAAACACACGACCTTCCCCTCCTAAACCTGTGCTGGCTGGGTCTGATATTTACTGTTGGTAAATGATGCAGAGAGGCTCTGCAAGCTCATCTGCCAGCTTCCTCATCACCCTAGGATGGATCCCATCTGGTCCCATAGATTTATGAATGTCCAAGCGGCTCAGCAGTTCTCTGATTGTCTCTTCCTGGATAACAGGGGGACCATTCTGCTTCCTGATATCACCAACGAGGAGAACAGTTGTCCTGAGGACAAGCTGTCTTCTCACTAAAGACTGAGAAGAAGGTGTTAAGCATCTCTGCCTTCTCACCTGCAGTTACTAAGTTCCCTTTCACATCCAGTAGAGAACAAAGATTGGTCTTACCCTTCCTTTTACCATTAATATATTTGTAAAAACATTTTTTATTATTCTTTACAAAAGTTACCAATTTAAGTTTGAACTGAGCCTTGGCCTCCCTAATTTTTTTACTACATGCCCTCGCAGCCCCCTTAAATATTTCCTGTGAGACCTAACCCTCCTTCCAAACATGATATATCCTCTTTTTATTTCTAAGCTCCTTCAAAACCTCACTGTCCAGCCAGGCTGGATGTTTGCTTCACTGACTCATCTTTCGGCACAAAGAGACAGCCTGTTCCTGTGCCCTCAAGATCTCCATTTTGAAGCACACCCATCTTTTCTTTAACTCCTTTGTTTTCAAGGCTACTTCCCAGGGAACTCTCTGAATATGTCTCCCAAATAGGCCAAAGCCCGCCCTCCAGAAATCCAATGAAAAAGTCTCATTGATGTTCCTCCTGATTTCACCAAATATTGAGAACTCTATAATTTCTCGATCACTGTGCCCCGAGCGGCCTCCAGCCACCTGTCCCGCCATCCCATCTCTATTTGCAAACAACATTCCCTCCCCTGGAGGGCTCTCTCACCAGCTGCAACAAAAATTTTTCCTCCACACACTCTAAAAACTTCCTGGACTGCCTTTTTTCTACTGTATTCCCAGCAGATGTCTGGTAGGTTGAAGTCACCTACAAGAAGGCCCTACAAGGGCTGTTGATCCTGAAACATTCTCCAGCTGCTTACAGAATAAATTGTCCACCTCTTCTTCCTGGTTGGGTAGACGATAACAGATTCTCAGTAGGATGTCAGCCTTGTTGGCCTTCCCCTTAATTCTTACCCACAGGCATTCAACTCCATCATCATTGGTTTATACCCATGGCATCAAAAGCCTCCCAAATGTAAAGGACCACCCCTCTGCCTCTTCTCCCTTTCCTGTCTCTTCTGAAGAGCAGCCATCCACTGCAGTGCTCCAGCCATGTGAGTAGTCATCACCATTTCCATGAAGGCGGCTATATCATAGCTTTCTTATTGCACCATGGCCTCCAGCTCCTCTTGTTCATTACCCATGCTGCATGCATTGATATACACACACCTCAGCTGGCTCCTGATTTCAGCCCTAACTCAGGCTTCCAGAGAGCCCAGCTGCACATCTCCTTCCCCCTTCAGACCTAGTTTAAAGCCCTCTCAATGAGTTCTGCCAGTGATGAGCTAAAAGTCCCTAGCAGAGAGATGCAGCCTATCCTGAAGTGTAGAAAAGAGATTTTACAATTAGAAATAATTGTAAAGAAGGTATGTTTTATTTCCAGCTGGGACACATGGTGATCTCTCCTCCAAAACATGCACACCTGGTCAAGACAAGGTCCAGGTTTAAATACACATTGATCCCACAAACCCACACCTCCCCACCTGCCCATTCCCCACCCTCTCTTGCTTTGTACCCTAATTGGCTGTGACACCTTCTGCTGGTCATGAGTTGGGCTCTTGGGAGGAAGGCCAACATCTTCCTCAGGCTGATCTTCAGTTCTGGGCAGGCACAGTGGAGGTTTGGCTATTTTTCATGTCACTTTGCTCTTGCCAAAGATTCAAAGCTTGGGTTGAAGCTGGGTTCAAGCCACAAAGTTCTGCTTTATCAATTTTTGACAAATACCTAGGTCCGGCTTTGCTGAGTTTCAATGCTATCCATCTTACCTATATGACTTCTATTTAGTAACTACCTAACGACCAAGCTTAATAGCTAATCTTCTATGTGTTCTCAGTACAAGCTGTTTCTCTACTTTTACAAAATCACCAAAAGCTGCTTCAAAAATCTTGTATTTTTATATTTATAAATGTTCTCCATACCAATCCGGTTCCAGCAGGCCAGGTGCTGTAAAAGTTGCCCCATGATCAAACAACCTGAAATTCTGCCAATGGCACCAACCTTTGGTACCACTTGTTGATAATGGGGGCTCTCCTATTCCTTTCATCATTTTTTTCTGCCACCAAAGGGACTGAGGAAAAGATTAGTCATGCTCCTGCCCTATCAACCACTTGACCCAGTGCCCCAAAGTCCCTTTTAATTGTCCTGATACTCCTCTTTTCAGGCTCATCACTGCCAGCTTGGAGTATCAGCAGTGGGTAATCAGAGGGCTGAATCCGCCCAGGAAGTCTCTCAGCTACATCCCACATCTGGGCCCCAGGGAGGCAGCAGACCTCCCTGTAGGTTGGATCTGGTCACATTTGGGGCCCTCTGTTCCCCTCAAGAAGGGAGTGACCCACGACGACTACTGCTCTTTGTAATGTTAGAAGTAGTAACCTGACTGCCTGATGAGGCATAACCGGGAGGCTCACTGGGCAGATCAATTTCTTCTACATCATATAACTGACCCTTTAGATCCCGGGCCCCATATCTATTCTGAAGTGGCACTTGGGAGGTGATATTACCTCTCTGAGCAGGGACCCATTTACACTCCCCTGCATCGACCAGTGGGGGGCATGGGAGTCATCTGACTCCTGGTGGGCCTCCTTCAAGGATGCAAGAGTGGAACTCCATCAATCTATTTCCATTTCAGTTTCCCTAACACTCTTTAGTCATTCAACTTCCTCCCTAAGTTCAGCTACCAGCAAAAGGAGATCATTCACTTGTTCACTCTGCAGACAGGCTTCATCTGCAAAGGCCACTGGAGCCACTGATAAGCTCAAACACTCCGCACAGGAATGGGCCTGTGCAGACACATCCTTTCTGGAGGGTTCCATTTGGTTACACACACTTGTACTAACTACAGTTTTGGATGGCGTAAAAACAATTACTAACAAACCCCAAAACCAACCAACGAACCAACCAACCAACAGAAACAGAGTAAACAACAAACTAACCTTACTATCAGGAAAAACCTGCAACCCTGCCAGCATGGACTGCCCTGCAAACATCTGTGCCACACCCTCAGAGCTTTTTAAAAAGGATATTCCATAAAATAATTAAGGCACAGATCCAGAGGAGGAGCTACAAGTTTCCAAGAACCTGTGCTTGGCTTTCATTGTCAATCATAAACCAGCATATGATTTTAAGCTCATTCTCTCATATTAAAATGGAAGAAGGATTCCGAGTAGAGAGGAATATGACCACTCCTGACCTGGTAGTTATGCTTTCCCAGTGCAGACCAAGAGGCTGAGATCTCCTCCTCTTCAGTGCAAGGGCATAATGCTGATCCATCTTCTGAGTGAGATAATATTGCCTTTCTTTTTCAATTAATCTATGCCCGATCTATTTATAGATTTTAGCAACCTGAGAACCTGGTGTAAGAAAAGAGATTATACATAAGTTTCACAGCTTTCAAAATGTAAACAAAGGATGAAGAATTGAGACAGAGCAAAGGAAGAAAAAAGTGAAGACAAGATCAAAAATAATTAAATTCCTCAAAATATCACATCTGAATAGCTGAAGGATTAAAAGCACAATCAGATTTTCAGTGTATCCTGTGACCAGTGTTCAGTTTTGCATATGCTTGCATAAAAAGGCAGAGTAAAATAAGAGCATATTTATAAATAAGTATATTTTCACATGAGTGACAAATAACATATAATGCACTCCTTCAGTGTATTTGTAGGTGTCATTTGATATTTTTAACAGTGTTGATATGATTTGATAACTGGAAGTACTAAGTGATAGTCCATAGTGGCACTTCTGAGAACTTTCAGTTCATCAGATAATGCATTTATGCACTTCTGCAGAAACTGGTGCTCCACTATGTATATATCGGTAGACCCCAAGAGCTCAGAAGATCCTGTTAATTAACTAAATATGCACATGATTTTCATAAGTTATATTTGGGAACTGTAGCAAGAAAAATCCCTTTGACCAAAATTATCCAGCAGAAACAAGAGACCTCTCCCCATGTCTTCTTCACTACCTTCAGAAATAAAAAAAAATGAAACTTGTTTCTTTAAATTCACAACAAACTCTTTGGCTATTTCAGTTTTGTCTCTCCAGTAAGAAAGATTCATACTTATGATTCTAATTGTTGGTGTTTCAGATCAGATATCTGTTTTCTTCTAAAATTTTCTTCTAAGAAAATATATAGGTAATTTAGGGGTTTTCTTTGGCTTTTGAATACAAGAGTAAATCCACCCATCCCCCAAACCATAATAACAGAACAATTAAATTTTACTTATATTACTTTTACTTTTTACAAGTTAGTGTGCAAGTAGATTTACAAGTTAAATTACAATTACTTACTTACACTACATTTGCTTACTTACTTAATGTTACTTTACATTACTGGTGCTCATAGTCTCTCATTTTCCAAAACAGAGGGAATTTGGTTGGTTGGTGGATTTTTAAGACTCCAACCAACCAAATTCCCTCCATTCTGGAAATGAGAGACTGTGAACACAGCAGTGCAATACTGCCTTCAAAATACAATGTATGCTGTTCCCAGGGTGTTGATTTCAAGAGTCTGGAGATTTTAATAAAAGTGTATGCAGAAGTTACAGATGCTGCTGCATGACTTCACCTTATACCCTTCTTTGTCATAGCAATATAATTTTCAGAGGGACCAAAATAAGGAAAACAGCTCAATTAAAGAAAGTCAAGCAATCCACTGCATTCTTGGATTATATTCTCCTACTTGTTTGATGATGCAGCCTCACACACAAATGGTTGTGCTGACAACCATGGGGTCTTATTTGCATAGGAACAGTTCCAGGCATTCCAGGAAGCATTAAAACAGCTTCCCCACCAAAGCCAGCGTCTGATGATGCATTTACTTCCTCTGGCCTACAAGTCCCTTTTTCCCAATTATCCCATTAACTCCAATGAGCTTTCTCAGCAAAACCATGAATTGCCAAAAATGGATTTGAAATATATTCTCAGTGAAAGACTACATGTTCCAACAACATCTTTTTTAATAAGAGCGGCAGTCAAAACACTTTTCCTTAATTTTTTTTCTCTAAACTAAATAACACTAAATATACTGTAAAGCAGTAATCATTTCTCTTTGTTCAGGTATAGTCACATACAGTTTCCATGTCTCTGTGAACAACAGTTTATGCATTCATAGGGTTATGTGGACATAGAGTATAAATATAAACATGCATCCTTATTTAAGCATAATATACATAGAATATCTCTTGCGATACCCAACAGTCCTGCATCTTAATAACAATGGCTTTCAGGGATAACTTCAAAAAGCAGAACCTTGAAGTATCATAATAAAGTCATAATTTCTAGTCTGTTGCATTTATAGTCCAGGAAAGCATACTCAACATACATAATTTCTGTATAAATTGTGTGATAGGTGTATTTGCTGTAGAAGTGAACACTGTAGAAGTGGCAAACGCCCAGGTTACTGATTCTTTGCTTCACTGCTTTTAATACAAGTCATCTAACAAGGTAATGAGGTAGACAACAGGAAATTTAATATTAAATTTCCATGGCCTATTCAAACCTTTTTCTTATAGAAGTTTTTTTGATTTATCTTAACTAATATCACGTAGTCAGAGACATCATTATTTGGATCTATTTAAGCAGAACAGTATAACTTACTGCAACAGAGAATTTACCATTGCTAACATTATACCTTGCCTACAGCAAGACAATAAAATCTTGGTTTTCCAAAGCAAAAGCACTTTTATGCAATGCTGCAGTTGATTTCCTTTTCTACAACTGATTTTTACTATATTCTGTAGCAAGCACATTCAGCAAATTTAAAGATTATCTGCAATGTGTATTCTTGGAATAAACCTGCTGTAGTTATGCAAGGAGTTCTATAAACTATTCCTATAGATGCATCTTACAGTTTAATATACTCAGATTAAAGACATCATCACAGTATTTTATATGCTGAGATACGCAAAAAGTTTACAGTGGGGTAAACAATTTGTAAATATTACTTTGAGCTTGAGCATCTACTCCACATACATAACTTCAGGATATAGTATTGAATCAAATAAACTTTTTTATTATTTTTAGAAACATCTTCATTTGGACCTACTCTCTGCCACGAAAATTATCTTTCCAATGACCTATTTTTCTACCTATTTGGCAACATGTGTTAATGAATGAACAGACAGTATTCCCAATACAAAATTTCTCATCTCCCAGCTCCACAGCAGATAGGAAAACAGTTCAAACCTATTTTTGAGCAGTGGAATATTGGCTGAAGCTTATTGCAGATCTCCATTCAAACAGTCTTTGAAACAATGACGTTTCCAGAGAAATGTCCTGTGATCTAGAATGGCTGCTATTTGCCAGGTGAGGGAATTGCACCATTGATTGAAAACACACAAAAGTGGAAAGGACTTGGACAATGATACAAAGCGCTTGTTGTATGTCACTGTAGCATGACTATCTTTCAACACACTGTCTTGTGATGTCGGAGTTAGAAATGTCATGGGTGGCTGCTTGGCCACAGACAAACCCTGCATTCTAGGTTGGCCTGCTTGGCATAGGAGGAGCAAGGACTTGCTCTTGGACACACTGTGAGAGGATTGTACCCAGAGGCCATCAGACCTCCAAACACACCCTCAGAAGAACATAGGCACCTTCATCTGACAAAGTTTCTGCCTTTTTGCAGGGACAAGACACCAGCAACCAACTGTCTCACCATCATAGCTTGTGGTGCCTTTTGGTGTCTTGCCATCAGGCAAGGTTTGCAGTGGGTGATTTTGAGCTAAGACTGGCTATTTCTCTTGAGTGTTTTCTGAACCAAAGAATGACATACATGTACTTTAAATGCTTGCTTCAAACATATCTATTAAGAAAACAAGTACATTTTTTTAAAATATAATTCTTGGCAGTGATAATGGCTTGTTTGCAGGACTTAGGAAACAGATACTTTAGGACTAATAATTTTAAAACATTTCCTCTTTGTTCTCTGTTTTACCAGGTAGCTGTGGTTTTGCATTTCTTTAATTGCAGAGGTGCTGTTTTCTCAGTTACTCAGTTCATTAGCAGAGCAAAAGACCCAAAGCTCTGGTGATAATAATTTTTTAAGATTCACCTTTCTCAGAGCTCAGTGGAAAAATCAAAGTCATTATATAATTTCTCATTTTATAATGGGGAATTAATTCAAACATGTTTTGGTTACCATTTATCACTGAGGACACCTTACAATTAAATACCTTCCTTTGCACAGAAATGTCCCCAATTTTTTAAATTCCGATGAAATTCACTCTGGATTTTCCTTCTTTTTTTTCTTCATTTTCACTTAATCTCTCAGGTCTATCTTGCAACAAGAAATATTCATGGTGACACAATTAAGTTTTATGCTTGCATGTTTGAAATAAGTCTTTAATTAATAACAAGAGGCCTGTGAAAATTAAAAATGGCTTGTTTTGAAGGTATATTTGAGAACATGGGAATAAAGTAAGTTTTTAGGATGGAAACTATCCTTTTTCTTTTTCTCTTGAATTATCACTGTACGAAATAGTTGAAACAGTTGTCATCTTTTGCATAGCAGCCAGAAATCAGACACTGCTTAGCATTATGGAGAAGATTTATTATTAGGTGATATAGAACATTTTCAGATGAACATGACAAGTTAATTCCCATAAATCCAAACAAAATATACAGCCCAAATTCCCAAACTTATATAAACTCACTTTAACACCACTGGTTGCCTTTTAAATTCATTCTCATAATGGTATTTTGTTATATATACCATCATTAAAATGGTCACATGAAAATATTTTTCATGCTTTTATCTATTATTTCTCTGCTTTTAGGCTGGAGTATTTTATAATTATAATATTAAAAAAAAAAAGAGTGAGAGAGAGAGAAACTGCAATCTGTTCCTCTAGTGATTATTTCCTATTGACAGTGGTTTCACTGTTCAGGGGTATCCATGCTGAGAACTGAACTGCCAACATTAATTCCAGTGTGAAGTGCACAGATGCATTTGCTTTGAGTTACTAGAGAAGTATGTAAAGACTCAGCTATATAGGAGCATCTCAGATGTAACCACAGTGAAAAAAGTAACCTTACCAATGTCCACATCAGGGCAGTTCCTGACAACCAGCTAAGAGGTAATTTGAATTACAATTCAAAAAAAGAAATGTTTGGATGTAACAGCTTGCGGTAGATTTTTCTCTTCCCCACCACCACTCTCACTGTACATAAATCTTTCTCTCCTCTTTTCTTGAATTACTTTTCTCCACACTAACCCTTCAGTATAATATTGCCACCCACATTTTTGCAGCTATTTCTACCATCTCCCATCTCCCTTCACTTTGAGAGTTATGCTCCATGTTGTTCATATATGTCATCTCCTCTTTTTACCCCAGGAGCTGAAGAAGTGGTGTTGCTCTGTGCACTCTAGAAGGAGATGGCCGGGAGATGTCACAGCCCTTAACAACCCTGGACAGCACTGGAGAGAGAGCATTTGCAGGCACTGACAGCACTGTGCATACCAGACCACTGCTGATAGATCTCAGGTTTATTGGCCCAAGAAGATGAGATGGCTGACAATATAAAAAGAAATATTTATTATTTTTGGCTAATCTATCTCAATTGTCAATATATAGTATATTTCAGTTTGTTCAGATTTGTATACTATTTCACAAAATCTTATCACTTGATTTTGCAAATGCTGTGGCATAAATCATACTAATATTTATTCTACAGTGTCACTAAGGTAAGACGTTTAATGAATAAAAATAAACATAGAAGTTTGATTAACAAGACAATTTTCCATAGACAAACCAGGTGGACTGTCTGGAGCAGAAAAGAAGCATATCTTTGCACCCTGAGGAGCAGCAAAGGCATGGGAGGTTCAGTCCACAAAGTAGGAACGTTTTTCCTGGGAAAGCAGAGGGATATGATAACCAAATTTCCTGGCCATCTGCATGTTATTTCACTTACCTCCTGCTACCCAGCCCCTGCCCTAGAGCAGTAGGATTCTGCACACCCTGCTCGGTCTGCAGCTGCAAGCACAGAAACCCACCACCACCCAACAAAACCAAAGTTATGTGGGGGATCTTGGTCCAGATGCTTGTCCCAGGGAAACCAATGGGAAAAAAAAATTAAAAGTAACCTCTGCTTGCCCTCCTGTTTCCTTTGTGTTGTCCTCCCACAGATCTATTTCCTGACTTTCTCCCGTGCTGTTCCCCTTCAAGAAACATTTCCATTCTCACACCTATTTCTTATTAAGCCTGTCTTCAGTATGTTTTCCAGGCCCTTACAACAGTAAGATACTTCCATAAAAGTAACTCTACAGATCACAAAATTTTAACAAAGTACAACAGCCTGACATTTGTATTATATCTATATGATGCAACTTATAGATTTTATTACCTTTACTTTTCTAACACGTGAAGATGCGTTTCTTTGATTTCATCCCTGCCTCTGTTAATTGCAGAGTACTTTCATGATGGGCCTACCTTTTACATCTATGTGTAAAAATATGTTGCACAGAAACAGTGGTATTTTTTTGTCTCCAGCAAGGTTTAAATTGAACCATTACCTTTTTTTTTTTAAATTTAATTGACACAATTCTGTTAATGCTCTTTTTAGGGAGTACACCCACTTTGAATTTACAGATCCAAACATTCATTTTGATCTATTTTGTTGTCATCAACAGGAACTTTCTCCATTCCTTTTGTTTGCAGTTATTCTGGTCTTAAATAAAACACTAACTTGACTGAATAGGCAACTGACTCCCACTACTTGCTTCTAGAGACACAGAATAAAGAAAACATTCTCATTTCCTTTTCTTGTGTACCTTAAGTTATGGAGGCATCTTGTTCAGTCTTTGTGAAGTTTATTACATTGTTTGTCTGAGCAACACTTCAGCTTATCCCGATAAATAAATAAAGCGATTTTTTTTAACAAAGTTTTCCTTTATCTTTATTTTTCCGTAAGTAAAGATACCTCCTTTTTTTGACATTATGAAAGCAAAAGCAGAAAGTAAAAGAAAAGCATCAATAAGAAAAATAACCTTCAACAAAGAACACAGAGTTTTCAGCTGCAGATTGTAATGCAATATTTTAATTCAAACAAAAGCAAAAGAACTTCTATGTAGGTGTAGAAAAACAGTAGCAATGCTGTGAACTGTCATTTTTTGTTTCATGTGGGAAAGGAATATTGGTAGAGCATATACAGACATCTGAATCTACTTACTAACATAAATAAACACAAGCTATAGAGAAAAAAATCTCTTCACTAGATTACTCTTCACTGAAAACAGTAACTCCTCTGTTAGTGTTATCTTTGAAATTCAGTTTCATGCTTGATACTCTAAGAACACATAAAGTATTTTGTCACATAGTTAATTAACAACACTAGAAAGAGATGATCTCTGAATTAAGATTTACCTGAATACAAAGATCCAAACAGGAGAGACCTTTACATACAAGTCATTTTTAATGCCTTTGTCTCAGAAAGACAACTGGCTTTAAATGTGCTTATTATATCAAATTTGGGCCAAAATTGAAGTTGGCCTAATCAAGGAAATAACCTTTATTTTGTGAGAGGTTTAAAAAAGTTTAAAAAAGAAAAACATACCCTCAAAAATATGTTTAATGCAAAACCTATTAAATCTAGACTGGAAATTAAAAAAACCAAAATCCAAACAGTAGTGTGTGAGTACTTTGGGTCTTATTTCAGGTTCACATGTACAAAAACTTTCTATAGAAAAAGCTTTTATACATCATCTTTTGGAAAAAAAAAAAAACCAATGAAATAAACTATTCTCAGTTCAACACTGATCATGTGCTTGCCATTGTTATTTTGTTGTGGAAACTGTATATGCCTATTTTTGATTTTTTTCCCCCTTCTATCATATAGCAGCTATTTCTAAGGAAACTTAATGCTGCCTTGCTAAAAAAAAAGATAAAAATAATTAAATAATTTAAGTATGTTGGTTTTAGTACTTTGATCCTGTTCCTCTCTTCTGTAAGAAAAACATTAAAATTATGAGAAAGCATTTTTAATTGCATTATTATTGTATTCACACCATTTTTTTACTGTAAAGGAAGGATATGACAAGAGAAATTAAAAGTTAAAATCAATGTTTTTTTGAATTTTAAAGAATTGTTTCTAAAATAAGATATTTGAAATATTGATTGAAAGAGTATAATGAAATAGGAAAAAACCACCAGATCTTTCAAATATTTTGACTTACACCCCAATGTCAGAAAGTAGACACACATGGGGAACACATATGTAAGTACACTAAAGCAAGTTCCCTATTAAATATCTGCTTTTTCTGGTCCCCTAATGAGGAAATTTCAGTTTTACCTACAAAGTACCTGCGTAATTCAGCGCAGTGAGCAGGTTAGGTAATGAATCTGTTGTAGCAAAATACCATAACAGAGGTGTTCCCTTTTCTTTGTTATAGTAAGAAGATTTTCCACAGAATGACAAAATATTTAGTCTGTTGGTTTTGAGAAGGTAATTACCCTCTTCAGTGACAGCAGGAAAATTTTCCATTTCTTTGCATGTGATACTAATTCTCACTATTGAAAGTCTGTTGTTAGATTGTCCCTCAGAGCTTAACACAGCCTGTCAGTCTTTACATCAAAGTCACAAGAGCACCTGGACTTTCCTATCTCCATCCCTACTCAACCTCTGTTTCTGGATCTTTGTATCTCACTGAAGAACAAATAACAATATCATCTGACAGTCACAGAAGTAGGTAACTGCTTATGCAAAGCAATCCACAAAAATGTCCATTTTTGTCTTTGTATGATTTTCAGTTATGTTAAACAGGCTTCGTCATTCAGACACACACCTACCTTTACCAATTTAGCATTCAACAAAATGTCACAGCATTTAAGCAATTCTCTGAGACTGCCACTGAAGCTTTGCCATCCTCCTCAGTGACAGAACCACAGTCAAGGTCACCTGCAGCAAGGTCTAAAACTGACATTTCTGAAATGGCACTGCATGAATAAGTACAATGAAAAAATAAACAGAAAAGGCACAATGGACAGAAAGAGAGGGCCTAGTAAAGGAATGAGAACAGGAAAGAAAATTAAAAGAAGGGATACACAGCTTATCAGTACCTCTCCATACTGTGGGGGAGATTTGCTTGCTCATTTATTTCCCAGATTCTCATGCACAGATTTTTTTCAAATTAGCTGTTCCTACCTGTCAGTTCCCATTTTGCCAAACTGGGAATATGTGGAATTTTTTTAATTGTTTTTATTCTTATCTTTTGATACCTTAGCCACTCCTCATCAGTCTTTGACTAGCATTTTAAATGTTATGGCTACTTCAGTTCATTGTACAGAATTTAGTCATCAAGGGATAATGAAAGCATTAAAGATCTTTCTGTGTCCAACAGAGCTTTAAGCATCAACCAGTAATAACTGATGATACAACATTTTATTTGTATATTTACTTTACTAGGAAAAAAAGATATGCAACCTTTACATTCAAGGTAGATGTTGTAACTTATTAAAGACTTCATTTTAAAACCAGGACAAAAGAAAACTATTGCCATGATGAGTGGTGTTATATCTCTGCTTCTGCCAAAGTGTGCAATTTTCAACCTCATGAAGCATGCAGAACTGCTTATTTGCTTCTGAAGCATTTGCCAGGTTGTATATGAAGAAGTTTGCATCTTTTGGAAACTATGTAAACCTGAAGTCACATAAGGTAGATTTAGAACTGGTGTCTAACACCCAAGTGTAACTTGAAGAATGACATGATTACTTTCTTGTGCCACAATTTCTACTTGTTATTTACTCTTAGGATTTTTGTTTGTTTGTTTGTTTGTTTTTCCCTAGGAAAAAATTGTGCAGCAAAGATGGTGCAGAAGCACCATATTTGAAAATGTTAGTATTCAATCTTTGAATATAGTGATTCGGGCTGGTATTGACATTCCACAACTCCTTTTTGAGTTTAGTGAGTCAGGGAACCCTGGGTTTATGACTCTATGTTTTGACTAAACACATGTGTACATATGTACATACACAGTTACCTGAATGGGCTTAATACACTTACTGAGCCTTCTCTGAGTACAAAATATGTGCATAGTCTCTTATGGCTCAAAAGCAGCAATCCAGTTTCTTGACATTTTTTTATTCACCATTTCGTTAAATTTACAAGAATTTGCCATCTTCACTTTCTCAGCTTGGTGTAAACTGACCTATGATTAGAAATTTTTGGAGGATAAACAAAATATCTTTTGAATCATCCTTGTTTTCTCAGGCAACTGAGACCCTTGGTGTCCCCTTTTTTATTACACTTTGCAGATGGGAGTTCCTTTAGGGAAATTCAGTTCAAGAAGTAATAATAATTGTAAATATGCCTATTATTTACTACTACAGTAAAAAGGTAAAGGAGTACTTCTGTTATGTATTTAATATATTACTTAGAAAGATAGATTAACTAAGCTTTAAACAATAGTACTACCACATCCTTTTTATAGAAATGTTTCAGTTGTCTTGTACTCTCTAATTTTCATTTCATTTTCTGTAGAAGATGAGAGAAAATATATACAAAAATATGCTAGTTCAGAAATCCCATACTTTTTTCTCTGCAAAGCTTAAACTTTGTTTTGGAAAACAAAGTTTTCAGCTGCAGATTGCAATGTAATATTTTGTAATTTTATGATTTGTGTTAAAATTCACAAGGAAACAAAGGAGATGGATATAAGTAGAGAAAAAAGCTAGTCGAACAAAAGTTGCTTTCATAATATTTTTAACACAGTTTATAGAGTGATATGAAATACTGGACATTCCCCTGAGAAAGTAGAAGATTATTGCTAAGTAACATTATATCCATATAGCAGTCATGCATGTTTTGGAACAGATGTAAAGTTTATGTATGAAGAGAAAGGGAAAAGAAAAAAGGGAAATATAGTGCTTGCCATGCTTCTGTGCCCAAAGTTTTTTTCTTGGGAGATGGAGATGTGAAGCATGGCAGCTGCCCATTTAACCTTTTCTGAGTTATGCTAACCGTAAAAGAGAGCTGGCAGTTTTATCATGTTATTCTATTTACACTGAATAATGATGCATCATAGAGAGCTATCAGTGTAAAGCTAGCTCTGAGATGGTAGAAGTCCTCTGAAGTAAAATTTCCACTCTGTGAGCTCTAAGAATGTAATATTCTTGTACAACACATCCATGTAATGTGGGGGCCTGGTCAGGTTTTCCATTTCAGCAAAACTTTGGCCATCTTTCTAACATATCTCCAGGTGTGTATGAGACACTGTCCTGCTGCACTCAGAAGAGGTGCACACGTGAGTAAAGGCCATGACATCAACTTATTGCTGTACAAGATCCAGAGCTCTTGGTCTTCATGCTGTGGGGCTGTCTAGATGCACTAAGCCAGAGGTTAATAAAAGATCTCTCTGAAATTCCCAGAATGAGAAGCCTCTTTTGAAGGAAAACATGTTTGTTTCGGCACCATCTCAAATACAAAAAATATTGCTACTCATTGACTTCTGTGTAAAAATCCTTTTTGATTCTGAGTACCAAATAAGTCACTCTAAACCACTCTCCTACATGTTCAGTGTGTATTAAAATAACACCTAAAGAGGTAAGATAGCTGAAAAGAGCATATCTTCATCAAGAATAGAGGAATGGATCTTCAGGACTGAAAATAGTATAACAGAACTCTTTAAAAAAGAAACAGTCCAAGCTCACATTACTCATTTTTAGTGATTTTAAAATAATATGCAGATAAAGTAAGTTTTTTTAAGTAATTTGAATGCTTAAAGATTTGTACTATTATTTAATTGGTATTTCAGCAGCACTTGGTGTCTGGATCTTACTTAAACTTTTGAAAAACTCTCTGCAGGCATCCATCTTCATTCTGTTTAAAAGCCTGGTCCCAGTTCTGTATTTCAAAGATTTGTTAAAGAAATAAGATAATTTTTAAATCCTTTCTTTGTGATCTTGAGCCCGCTCTGTAAGTAGGTTTCAGATGTACTTCTAAAGGCATTGCTTACATGTGGTTTTTTTTCTCAAGTAATTTACTGTGTCTGAAGTCTGAGAAACACTGAGACAATAATTTTCCTTAACTGCACAATTGCTTTCCCATTTAAAACAACGGGGAGTGAAATGTCACTGCTTCAAACTGAAACCTAATTACAAGAGCAGCCATAACTGAAGATAAATGATAAAAGCCTCATGACCTCCACCACCAAGGCCATCATCTGCTACCATTAATTTTTTCACCAAATCTGGATGTAGGTATTCCAATTGCCTGGCCTTCTTTTCCCTTTTCTTCACCCCTGACTCTCAACAGATATCAATACAGTATGTATGTTCTCTTCCAAGCTTGTTGCAGAGAGAGGTTCTCTAAAGGCAAGCATGAAGTGGCTGGCACTGTCCAAAGTCAGTGCTGTTCCAGCAGCAGCCACATGACTTCACAGAGTTTCAGAGGCATGCCTCTGCCCCTTATGTTTAATTTTGCACTGAGGTTATCCAGCTCATTATGATTTCTTCACTGATAGAACTTATTTGTCTCCTGACAAAATAATCTATAGAATAATTTTCTAGTAATTTTTGTGACATAAGTATGACAGCAATTACTTTCTCTAATTTTTATGCCAAGCTACATTCAGAGTTTCAGTTTTATTTCTATTTGTGCTGAAGTGTTGAAATCATTAAAACATTACAAACCAGAGAGAATAAGGCATTTTCTTTCTTACTTGGAGATGTGATACCCTTCACTGGATCCTCAGGCAAATAAGCTTTAGACACACAGAATTAATTAATTGATTTCAAGGCAAATTAAATTAATGTCAATACTACTGAATACTCCTGAAGTGTTCCAGTAGGTTTAGCACATGTGGTTATATCATCATGCTCTTTTAAGACTCAGCTTCCTAGTCTAGACTACAAATCCCATGAGGCCATGTGAAGACTCAGGGAAATGTAAGTTTATGTCCAAAGGACAGACATACATTCTTCATGTTTGACCAGGAAACTTCCCTGAAACTTCTAAATATGCAAATGTCAATTTTTTTGTTGATTTGTTTGTTTCTATAAAAAGTTCATTTAGGGCTCCATAATAATGTATTCTGTGAAAATGTTATTTCAAAACACCAAAAACCAAATGATAAAACCATGTTAAACAATCAGAAAGAATCTCCAACTTCAGTGCAATCCATTCTAAATCAATTACACTTCATCTTCTCAATTCAGCAAGAAGACAAACACAGGCTGCAGTTTTTAAGAACATGCCAAATTTCACTCTTATGCACTGAATATAACATAGAGAATTTTTGCTTGTTGAGCTCAATTCTCATGAAATGCTTCAACACTGCAAAACTTCTTTTTATCTTCTTATTTCTGTATGAAAAAAAATGTTGCAGAAATGTGTCTTCAGTATCAGTAAGCACTTCTTCAATAGCATGATCATATTTTAGACTGACAGATTCTGCTGTTCCCTCCAACTTAGAAGCATTTTGCAGAATATCAGTGAATCTTCCTTAATGCTGATAATGATTTCTTCTGATATTACTAAGCCTCATACCTTTTTGGGTAATGTCAAAATACCTTTCGAGTGTGATGAAGAACGTTAGGAATTAGGTATTTGTTATTATTTCCAAAAGCATTAATGTGCAGGTCACTTATATTTCTTCTTGTCTAATTGTTTTGAAATTTGGTCAGTTGTGCTGGGTTTGGCTGGAGCAGTTACTTTTCCTCACAGTGGTTAATATGAGGCTGTGTTTTGGGTTTGTGCTGAACACAGGGCTGGTAACACAGAGATGTTTTTGTTATTGCTGAGCTGGGCTTACACAGAGCCAAAGCCTTTTCTGCTGTTTGTACTTCCACACTGGTGAGAGGGCTGGTTGCTCATGGGAGTCTTGAAGGAGACACAGCTGGGACAGGTGATCCCAACTGGGCAAAGGGATATTCCAGACCAAGTGACAGCATGCTCAGTGCTTAAAGATGGGGGGAAAAGAAGGAAAGTGGAGATGTTTGGAGTGATGGCATTTGTCTTCCCAAGTCACTGTCACATCTGATGGGACCCTGCTCTCCTGGAGATGGGTGAACACCTGCCTACCATAGGAAGCTGTGACTTGATTCTTTGGTTTACTTCCTTTGTATGTATGGCCTTTGTTATAACTGCCTTTATCTCAATCCATGAGCTTCCTGGCTTTTGCTCTTCTGATCCTCTTTCCAAGCTTACTGGTGAGGGACTGAACAAGTGACAACCTAGGACTTGGTGTCAGCTGGGGTTAAACCACACCAGCAGTGCAGTTGAAATTAAGGTAAAGTACATGGAGAAATCCGGTTATGGCACCCAGAATACACCACAGAGTCACAGAGATAGCATGCTTTCAAGTACCAAACAGGCTTTTTTCCATTCCATGAGAGTCCCCACAAAGGAGGATGCATCATTTCTGAATTTGGTATGTGTATATTCATTTGCTGAAACAATTTCCTCAGTCTCCCATTCACATAACTTTGACAGGCAATTCTTTTATCCTAGTCTCAATGTTCCTTTCTCCCACTTGAACTCACTTAGCTATGACTGGAGAAAGCTAAAGAAAGGGGTATTTGGTAGCCAGATAAGTAAAATACTGCCCTTTTTCGCAAACATATTTATATTTTCCACATTCTTTGGGATCTATTAGTTGCTCATCAGTAGTCCTTGTTTGCCAGAAACACTGTAATAGTGTTATGAGTTCATTACAAAGTACCTTTCTGACACAGGAAACCAATGCAGTGGGTGAATGAAAGTCTTTAAATTTTAAAAGACTGTTTTCATTTTGACAATATCAAAATATCCAAATACATACCTGTTCCACTATATGATAGGAAGTTAATTGTTTTCACCAGACTCCTAGAAACATCTGTAATTTACAGAGAACATGTCCAAAATTGTCTGGTTTTATTTCATATAACATTTATTTTCTGTATTAGTTTGATAATTATGTTGGTTCAGGAAATGAGAGTCCCAGGGTTGGATAGCACACAAATAAGAAAATAAATCTTCCATTAATTTAAAAAAAAAAATCTTTCTGATTAACCTTTTACTGCACCTTCAAGTCATATTGTCATATTAAGCTTCTGGGCAAAATGTACAACACAGTAAGAAAATGATATTTTCTTTCATTTATTTAAAAGAAAAATGAATGAGCAGCTTTCTTGTCCAGCTTAGATCCCTTCCAACAAAAATTTTCTCTTCTATTTAACTTTGGGTGTGAAAGAAAAACAGGATTCTTAAAAAAAAAAATCAAAGACAACACGACATTTTGTGGAAAATTTTATTCCTGAACTTCCACCAAAACCAAAATATGACTATTCCAAAAGTGGACCGTATCAGCTAACAAATGTAAAATTTCAAAAAGTGAAAGAGGAAAGCTGACTGTACAAGTCCAATAGCTTCACCTCAAAGCAAAGTGAAAAACAAAAAAACACCCTCCCGTGCCTCTGGACTGTATAACAGATGGGCCTTTTATAAAGGAAAGCATATTCTCTGAGGAGAGGCTGAGGACTCTGGGCTTGCCTAATGTGGGAAAAAGGTGACTGAGGGGTGACCTCATTGCTCTCTGCAGCTTCCTGGTGATAAGGATGTGGAGAGGGAGGTGCTGTTTTCTTCTCCCTGGGATCCAGTAACAGGACATGTGGGAATGGCTCAAAGCTTCACCACAGGAGATTCAGACTGGGCATGTGGAAGCATTTCTTTACTGAGGTCACTGGAATAGGCTCCCTTGAGAATTGACTTAATACCCCAAGTGTCTCTGTGTTTAAGAGGCATTTGGGCTGTGTTCTTAACAGCATGTTTGGTTAGCCCTGAAGCTGTGGTTCTTGACTTTTTCCTTTGTTTTCCTCCTTCTCTTGAGCAAAATAACTCTCTGTGGCCCCCAAGAGCTGTAGGCAGTGGTAATGCATCTGCTGTAGGGGACAGAGGTCTGGGACAAGGACAGTTCTTTGGGTGTTCAGTGTGTGTGAGGTGAGAGGCTGAGCAGCAGCAGCACTGGGGGCTGTGTCACACCGTGCTGAGCTGTCAGGACTGTGCCTATCTGGGCCCCAGAGCAGCTCTCACCACCCGAGCTGCACCACTGGCACTGCCCTAGGGATGGGGCTTATCCCCCTTGTGAGGGTGTAGGTGGTATCAGAAACTCTCCAGACAGAGACGAGCAGCTCCTCAGGTAGCAAGAGTGAAGAGAATTTTCAGATGGGAGTTGTGTCATCCCAACCAGATGTGGAGTGCTGTCAGAGTCCACAGGCCTAGGGCCACTGCCAAAACCATCTTGGCTGATCCTCCCACGTCTGGAGTGCAAGAGCTTAGGCTCTCTTTGAGGCACCTCTTGGGGAACTGCAGGCTTACCTGCCAAATTCCTGCATTTTCTAGAAAATGCACAATATTTTTGTTGATTTTTTAAGCCTTATCTGTAGCAGGACGTGTTACAAGGCAGAAAAAGTGTTTACACAGTTTATTTTGAAAGAATACAAAAAATACTTCAGAATTGTACCAAGGTAATAATGTGTGCTATAGAAGTTATGCATTACTGTAAACTGCTATTGACATTCACAGCTTCAGACTTCACAGAAAACATCACTCTATAGGTATTAAAAGCAACATTTTACCTAATTCTTTATTTCATTGCCATAATATTAAACCAGTGAAATCATAACTTTCTTTTTGAAACATCAGCTCCTCTTCAGATAACAAACAAAATTTTATCATAATGTATACCCCTAGTGAAGAGATTCCTAAATATATAGCACAAGGTGAAGTCTTACAGATTTGTTTCTAAAGAAAAGCTATCAGGTACGGAGCTGCACAACACCAAAGTGAAATGAGTAATTTAAACTGAATTGTTTTCTCTGAAAGCCAAACCAAATTCCATCTGAACTTTGAAACTAGACTACTTGTGTCTAATTGCTTGATTACCCCTTTCCATTTCTGGACTTAATTCCATTAGTAAACAATTAAAGAAAGTACTTGCAAAGTTAAACTTAAGTATTTAATATCTCAAAATGTTAATTAGTTCATCTAAAATTTCAAATCAATAATAAAAAGCTAAAATAAAATATTTCTTGTGTACAGCTGACAAAATAAGAAAAAGTTTTAAATATTATAGCAATATATCAAGTTTCCTGATCTAGTCTGCTTGCTTTGACTCACAGCTCTAAGAAAAACACCCTTTTTAAGCACTTCTTAAGCCTGAACACCTCAAATCTAATTTAAGCAGCCTGAATAGATTAATAGAGCACACCTTCCCCTGAAGTGTCCAAAACCACCATGGGCTGGGCTCTGGGCAACACGGTCTGTTGGAAGGTGTCCATGGTAGGGGGTTTGGAACCAGATGATCTTTAAGATGCCTTTACATCCCAAGCCATTTTTTGATATTGAGGAAATAAATAGTACACTAGCAAGTAGTCTTTAATGCAGTTCAAAGATACCTTGCAGATCAAATACAAATTCTGTGTCTCTTTTAAATTTATTTCTGAATTAACTATTGGCTGTATAAATATATAAATATACAAATATACAATATACAAATATACAACTATAAATATACAAATAAAAAAGTAGAATATACTGAGACTAATATCAAAGCAATTACTTAAAGTCTTTGGCCCAAAGATCTTACTGAACTGTCATTCTGATTAGGTGTGCAGCTTAGATAAAAAGTAATAAACAGACAGCTATATACTCTGAATTGAATCACTTACACTGAAGCAAATAGCTGAATCTCAACATTAAAATTCTTTACAACAGGAAAGAAAATCTTAGTTATTTATTTTATTAGGTTACACAATTGATTTAAAAACAGAATGCATGGGACACTTTGTTGAGGTTGACTGACTACCTATAGGAAATTATGGTTATGTGTTGAATGGAAAAAATAATGTAAATGAAAATTATCTGTGTATGAAACCAAACCACCATAGGTGGAAATCAACAGTAATATGAACTCTAATCAAGAATTGAAAAGAACTATTTAGAAAAATTTCATATGCTTTTGATTCATATACTTGTTTCACATACCTTTGGTCTAAAGATCCATATACTGTTGGAAAAAGTATCTGAAACAAAGAGAAGAAACCAGAAGTTCTTCTGAACAAGAAACTGTGAGTAAAATGAAAAATTAATTGGCATAAAAAAGACCAAATTGAGGTGATTATTCCATTGATTATGTTGATGATAACTGAGGATATAATCTCTCTTAGAAGATTAAAAACAAATTCAGATAATATCAAAGAAATATAAATCTTTGCTGTTTAAAGTGTGTGTGGTCTCTGAATATTGAAAAGAAGACAACAAAGAGGACATTTTTGTGGTAGGGATCTGTTGAAGAAACCCAGATTCAGAAAGACTAAGGCTTTCTTTGTAAAACAGAATTTCAAGGGCATCTAGAATTAGAGCTCACTACCTGCTTCATCTGGAAAGCAATGTTGTAGAATACAGACTGTCTAGTGAAATCTTGGAATGAGTATTCCACTCAAGGCAGGATGTTTTTAAAAGCCTGGTAATATAAAGGACTGAGAAGCAACAGCGTCTTTAGAACACCAGAGGATGAAATTCTTGGTTTCCCCTATCTTCTCATTTAAAGATAAATCAGGAAACAAAAAAAACACAGAAAGAAACTCCTTTGGGTCATTTAAAGGATATGCTGGAGAAGAAAAGAAACATATATATAGGTGCAGTTATATATATTTTTTATGCTTAATCACTCAATATACATAATGTATGTATTAAAAATATAATGCAAAAATGAATTCACTTCTCTGCAGGCACTGTTAATTGTAGATATATTTTCACACCTGACAAACTTTGGAATGGAATATGTATTTTCATTTTCTAATTGGGACCTGGCTGTATTAAGTGCTGTGCTTCTAGAAAAGTAATACATAATGTGTTCAGTGTGCTTAGAAATTATTTGGAAAAGACAACCATACATTACTTACTCCAAGGCATTCACTGAACAGGGACTAGTAATTCACAAAACAATGATGCTCTTATAGAAGTTAGAATTGCCACACTAATTATTTAGATAAATAACATGATTTTTATTTCTTTCATTGTTTGTTTTCTAAGAACTGCTCATTTTCTATCACTGTACTGAAAGTTGATTTGTTAGATTCCTATGTGTACATTGTCTGAACTTACAAGTGAAAACGTGAGCACTTTCTAGTCTGCAAATGCAGACACAAAGATCTAACACTGATTTGTGATATTGACACATAATCTCTTCAGTGGGCAATTGAATTAATTTTTACTTTTAAGTAAATTAAGTACAATTGCTGTGACTAACAGAATCACTTGAGACTATTTTCCCTTACAAACCACATAATTACTGTTGGTGTCATCATTGTCTTGCTTTTGTATGCTATCTACAAACTCTTTTGGATCAGGATGTTTTCTGCTCTTCACACCAAAGAGTCCTTTATTACTGGTGCAAATCCCACACAAAATTCACTTCAAGATATCTATTCCACGCATTCACTGGGCTGGTATTGTTGTTTTGCTTTTAGGGACTACTTGCTGCTGGCCAGAGGCATGATTAAAGTGGACAGCCGTGGTAAGCATCGTTCTGTCAGGTTAAGTAGGAGGAATATTTAAATCTGCCTTACCGTGGTGAAAAGGTGGAGACTATTCCCATAGGGATAGAGTGCCTGGAACAACTAATGAGTACCTAAACTGTAGGAGGAAAAGTGTTTCCCTGGTAAAAAACTCTTAATAATATGGGGGTTGCCGATGGACGTGTGTACGCCTGTAAGTGAGTCACAGGAGAAAGTCAAACAAGGAGTAGTCCTGGGGTGAAGTCATGAAACAAAGCAACTTTTGAGCAGAGTGCTCACAGGCAAGAAAAATTCTGATTTCTTAATAGGACACTCTCCTTTGTACCTCATTTCTCCTCAATGTAGTGAAACGGGACTTTGTTAAGAGTCCCAGTAACGAACAGGATATCGACAAACCAGTATATATTCACTGTCAATTCTCCTTCCTAAGAGAATCATATTAGCAAAGGAGGAAAAAAATCCCATTATTTATTCAGCTAACTAAAAGCATTTAATATACAAGAGATGTTACCGAAGACGATACCAAGGATGTTTTGCTTGAAGGAAATGTGGGTTTTGCAAATGGCAGTTGTTACATAAATAAGTCAAACGAAAACCAAGTGGTTATTCTAATGCTTTCCAGCATGTAGTTCTTATTATGAATAAATCATAGAGAATTCATGAAGACTGTTACAGATGTTAACAGAACCTACTTGAATAGTGGAATTATGAAAATAGTTAATTAATTTAGTTTAACCAGATATTTTACTGTGGTAAAGGGTTAACAGAATAATAATTTATTTCTACAATTCATTTTAGTGTGGCAGTTGAATGAGATTAGCGATTACAAAAAATCATACATAGAAACAGCACTTTGGGATTCTTCATAATACATCTCTGAAACTTGTAAAAAGTGTAACTTCAAATAGCTTCTCAAGTTTTATTGAAGGTTTTCTGTAATATGCTCAAAGTAAAGGAAAAGAATAAAGATTTTGCTCAAGGAGCCCTAACTGTGGAACAGAGATGACACTTCAGAGACACTGTTTAAGAATACCCAGTAACAGGCTATCCAAAGTATTTCTTCAGCAACCCCAGGGCAGTTTGTCACCTGAGCAAAATTCATCACTAAATTCATCACAGTTGCAGCAGGGGCATTTGGATAGAAGATTTAGATAAAAGAGTACCAAATAAGGAACCTTAGTAGTCCTGGGCTTTTGACCTGTGGAATGTGTGAATTCAATAGAATTTTCAAGCAGTCAAGGAGTCCTACAAGCCACTGGACATGAGAACTAAAGAGGTCAAAGATATGTGAAGAGATTTAATCTATTTTCCTTGTCCATTTTAAAGAAAGGGCATTGTATTTTCCAGTCTATACAGGTTTCAAGTAATAGAATAACAAGGTTCCTTGTATGAGAGGGTGAAAGAAGGTACATGATAAGCTTAATGGCAGCATAGTTTGAATTTTGTTTTTTCTATTTTTCCTATCAAGTACTTGGATATGTAGCTTTAGCATCACTACAGCAATTATTTTCAGCATTTGTATTTGCGGTTTATTATGAGATCCCTAACTGCATATTACAAACAAAAACAGGAGTGCTTTCTCAAAAACATCCAGAAACATGTATAAAAGCATAAATGTAAACATAAATATTACCCTCCCCCCAAAAAATTTAACAAGACTTATCTCAAACAATTGTTAATATTTTACAACCTTTCAGCTTTTGCATGTCCTTCTGTTTCCAGGAGGCAACTGCCATATGACCCACGCAAAAAAAGTACAGTCAGGCGGAAAAATGTAGAGGTTTTGATTTTTTTATTTTAATTCAATAATACAGTAGAGTCATTAATAGTAGTTTCTTCAAGCTTTTTCTACAGGTATGAAACATTTCATTGAGAACTGCTCAAACATGCAGGAAGATATTAATGCCATATCTATAGGGAACTCAGTCCATGGTTTTGAGATTGAAAGATAAAAAGCAGAGCATTGTAAAGTAGGTACAATGTGCTGCCATCAACCTCTGCCATATTTGTGACTGTGTGACAGCAAATCTTCCCTTGGGAGGTAGGGCTTATGACAGTCCTCCTAGATGTCCTCAGTGAGAAATAAATATCAGGGAAAGTGCACACACACACACACACTCAGCATACATGGGATTATCCTTTTTTTAAAATCTAATAAGAATTGGACTGATTATTTCTGACTAAGAAAATTGATTTACTTCCAGATATCAGCAGTTGCATGTGGACCCAGACTTTAACAAAAACTAAATGTGCATACGTGTGACAGATGTGATCTACAGAAGAGCCCAGCTGAGGATTTAAACATTTGTGATAGGGCTTTTATTTGGAGCAAAGTATAAACTCTTCTGATAACTAGAGAAAAAAAGTCAAGTTGTGTGGAAAATCTTGAAATTAAGTGCCAGACATTATTTTATAAATGTTATCTACTTCTCTTTAAATGTGTTACTTGTTTCACATGGTCACGCTCTATACCTAGGACCTCCTCCTCAAATTGCTTTTATTGAATGACACTGTAGTTAATTATAAAAAGTGTTAAACTATAGCCTTTGAAGATACTGTTCTCTGTTATAACTCTTAGCTTTTCAATTCACAGGGTAGGTCTTTGCCTATCTCTTAGAACTAGTTAGCATGAAGGCAAAGGGCTGCATTCAGGATTAGGTCTTGCCAATTATAAATGAGACAAGTGACAAAATCCCATTCAACCTGAACAATTTTCAGTGTCTTTCATTTGCCTAGTGCCTTATCACCTGTCAGATTACATGTTTTTTCCTCCTTATTGATTTCTGTCTCATTGTTTGTTGTACTAATTTTTAATATTAGCCATTTTGATTGCCCATAAATTTCTCAAGTCCCACATTTATGACTGCCTTATTACTTGTCCTAATATTATCTGTGATGGTATTTAATGCAGTATTTCTATAGATTTACTGGTTTTCCTATTGCTCCTAGAGCAGTTATCTCTTGGACCCTACAACCTCCCCTTTTTGCCTATCCAGTTATCTCCTATCTTTTTTTCTCCTTCATCTTCAGATTCTTCAAGTTTCCTTTCATTTGTGACAATGGATACTGAGCTATTGATTCTTCAGGCTTTTAACAGTCACTGAATGTTGTAGTGAATGACACCTTTTTCCACTGTCCAGCTAAGTGTCTGATGTATTTTCTCATTTGTCTTGTACATGCTACACTTCACTGTATCTGCTTTCTTCCAGGGAGAGAATGAGAGAATGAAGTCTTCCTCATCTTAAATAGGAGAGCGGGGGAAAAAAAAAAAAAAAAAA
>VXBR01000456.1:132582-156424 GCA_013400215.1 Cisticola juncidis
AAAAAAAAAAAAAAAAGCTTTTTATTATATGTTGTAATCTTGTTTGAAGCATTTTATCTGCCTTGTTAAGGACAAAAAAAAAAAAGTTATGACTCAAGTGGTCATTTATTTACATATGAATAGCAAAAATATCAGATGGGAAAGAGTTCGTACTCCACCCATTCACTAAAACACATTTGAACAAGCTGCTCAAAGAAGTACAAATCAAATTTAAACTGCTTTCTTTCAAAACAACACCCAAATTACAAATTACAGGTTGCATTCATCAGATAAAAAACTGTCAGATAAAAGTTATTCTAATTACTGTCATTGTTTGTGTCTCTTGTGCTTCACAGCTAACTTCTTGATAGTGGAACATATAGGACCACGGATGGACACTGATACATCTTGTGTTATGTCTGTATTTTTCTTTTAGCTCTTGGAAAGCACATTTTGGAGCTAAGCTGGTTGCTGTCTTTTGAAAAATTATGTGTTCTTTTGGATTGTGAACTGCTCAGTCTCTCTGTCATGACAAGTATTCATAAATTAAACAAATTAGCCCATGTACTTTCACAGTTCACTTTAGAAGCTTCTTATGTTTGTGACATCAGTTAAATTTTTCTCTTTTAAATTTGTTACTCCTTTTCTCTTCTTAAATATACTTTTCAGCTGTTGGCCTGAAAGTATTTATTTTGATTTCAGCTGAGTAATTTGGAATTGTCACTTAGAAGCCTGAACATTTTGGGGCTACCTCATGTGCAATGTAGAAGGGAGTAGGAACTCATCTCTAGCTTGATGCACATGGCTTGGAGCCATTGCTTTTCATCCTTTTGGATGCTGTCTCACAAGTTTGACAAATACTTCATTTAGTTTAGTGAAACTTTACTTTATATGCTAATAACAGTTCTGGAAACCCTGGCAGTATCTACACCATATGTTCTGATTCAGAACACAAAGACAGTAAGTGGATATTAAAATAAATATTTAATTTAAAATGTATTTCAATTTTTCTTTCCTCTTCTTTTATAACTTATGCCCTCAAATTAGAAAAAAATTATTTGAAGGTTGTTTTTTCTCTTTGGGTCTGTGAGAAATTTTCATGTGTCTCTTTATGCCCCATTCATTTTTTCCTCATATTCACCATCAAGTTCAAAGATCTATTCTTGCTATTAAAAGTACCACTCATCTTCTCTTCTTCTTGAAATACTTTCTGCCTTTCATTATTCCAAGTTATCCTTAACTACTCTTGCTGCATTCTTCCATTGTAATAATTTTCATAGTGTGGCATTTCTTGTGTGTGTGCCAAA
Source organism: Cisticola juncidis (assembly GCA_013400215.1). NCBI lineage: Eukaryota > Metazoa > Chordata > Aves > Passeriformes > Cisticolidae > Cisticola > Cisticola juncidis. The sequence continues at coordinate 133,869 of VXBR01000456.1, forward strand.
TGTTCTTTATCTGGGTTTATCTTTTTTATCAACAGTAATCAGATGTGGTCTCTTTTCAGTACATGTAATATATTTCTTTTGATACTATAAGGACATACAGTAAAATACACACCTACTAAACTAGAATGGTAATAATGGAAACTGAGTTAATAGTTATATATTATATCTTCTTTGTATGGCACTCAATATCCTCTTTCTTTAGGAACATAATTTTTCAGTAATTTTATGGAAGGCTAACTCTGTTTGATGCTTTGTAACTAGCTGTCATGTATGCAGACTGATGAAATTTACGCTAAAAAAATAGAGTCTGTCATTTCCAAGGTAATGAAAAATATAAGATGCATGTTGTGAGCAAAATTGCTCCATTCACATATGAGGATGCCCTGAGCATGAAATTGCTTCTTTGGTTTTTTAAACTTTATATCTTCTATAATAAATTTGGTTTCCTCTGTGTGTTAATCTGGGCCCTAAACTCCCACACAGTGGCATATTTATTTTGGTCAGTCACAAACATATACATCAAATATCAAGTGACTTTGAATGATACTGCATAATTTTAAACAATTTTGTATCTTCCAAGGAAGTTTTAGTGAAGATTTTAACAAATTTTCATCTAAACAGTATGATTGCACACATTTTTTAAAAGAACTTACATTACACAGTGTCGCACCTGTAGTGTACTTAACTTTCATCATGACATTTTTCGTGTTCATGTACTCCCCACTACGTATCCATGCTTCCTACAAAAATAATCCTTTAATTTTAGAATTTCTAAGCATATTATCTGATAGAAACCTATACAACCTATGCAACTTATACCATAGCTTACTAGACTGGTACATGAAATTTCGGTTAAGGATGAGGAACTCTGGTTCATAGCAAGTTTGCAGTTCTTTTGCTGTCTTATTACACAAGACATTGGACACCTGATTCACCACTGAAAATATAAAATTCTTCCCTCTCACCTCTCCTGACTAGTTGAAATACCTCTTCCTAAAACATGAACGTTACAAAGATTAATTTCTTTAAACAGTCCTGAACACAAACTCCTTGCTATGATAATGTAGCTCTTAAATTGTAATAGACATAAGAAATGCACATTCAATTTTTACATATCTTTTACTTTAACAATATTTTTGTGTAAGTCTCCGATGCCTTGTGCTGTGATAACTTTATTCTTTCTGCCTTATTATTTTCTAACTAAATCTCACAGAAAAGGATTATCAGTATATGTTGCAGTTATTACCTTCAATTAGTCACTTGTGTCATCTCAGTCAAGGTAAAACATGTTTATTAGCAAACAAAAACTAGAAAATTGACAGCTGTTTTGCCTTTAAGAAGTTATATAATAAGCCACAGTAGTGAAAGCTCATACATTAAAATAAATTATTTTCATGACAGGATACCAAAGGTCTTTTACCATTTTCACCCCAGATACTGATAAACAAACCATGACATGTTAATTGGCATTGTGAGCTGATAAAGATCAATGTTTTTTACTTTATTGTGGCAGGTAAACAGCCAGACTCTTGCCTCCAGAGATTCTACCACAGAAAAAATTCTGTTGGTAAAATAATTCTCACAAAAAATATATAAATATAGCCATCAAAACAATTTTATTTTCAAAAAAATAAAATGTAAATTTACACAAAGAAAGTACATCTCCTTAGTTTATTCTCAGGCTGGCAGTCACAAGCTTAACTTGAGCCTTAATCCCTTTTAACTGAAAGCTCCTTTAGCTGGAAGTTCATCTGCCAGTGCTCTGTCAGTCCAGCTATTTCTCATGTCAGCTGGTGGTGCACAATTACTGACACATTAATCCTGTATCACTTCCTCACAGACTGGGCTTTGTCTGAGTCTGAACAGAATGAGATGAGATATGGTAACTATTTTGGACTACCTATGGTTAGTGGGGAGAAAAGGAAAAATAAATTTTAAGAAATATAAGTCATTAAAAAAGACTCAGACCTGTTTGAACATGAATTAGTAAAGTCATAAGAAACAATCATCAAAAAATTTTCAAATTTGTAGTGAAAGTATGAGAATGAGTTCTGAAAAATTAAAAAGCCCTAATTTTTAGATAGACTGCTGCAATTAAGTAGGAAGTATCACTCACAGAAGCAATCTTTTCAGAATTTCATTCTGTAATTTTACGGTCATTCAGTTTCCACTTTGCCATAGGGTTTTGTTTGTTCTTAAATATATTAATATATTGGAAATTAAGAAGCACTTCTGAACCTCAGATAAAAAACATTTGGCAAACGGGATCTTCCACTGAATTTTCCCGCATTCCAAATCTTAGTTTTCCAGAAAGGATTCATTTAAGGTGTAGATAATAAAGCTCTCATTTAAAACTGTTATGAGTGCATCAATTTTATTGTTATTTTGATTTAATGATTAGCTAATTAGATTAATGTGTTTCTCATTATTAAAATATAATTTCAAAAATTATAGTGAAGAATACTGCTCTGACCTTTCCAATATTCTGAATAATGATTATTGTTCTATTTCTCTTCTACTGATGAGCTGTAAACGTACAAAACTGAGCATAAGAGCAGTCAACATAATCAGTAGCTCTAGCAAAACAATCCTGAACTTCTAATCTGACCTAAAGAGAAATAGGAAGGGGGGGGNAGGAAAATGCTTATAAGAATGTGTTTCAAATTATTTTGACATATGTGTAAAAATGAGGTGTTTGACAATCTTTCTCTGGTGCTCTATTGTTATCACTCAGTTCCAGCCACAACTGATTTGTAGCTGGCTTGAATTCTAGCACTGCATGATCTTCAGAACTGATTGCTTATTCTGACAGCTAATTCTGACATTGCTTATTCTGAAGAGCTAAGTTGTAAACATAAAAGTTTGAGGTTCGGGTTTCTGTAGCTATAGACTCAAAGTTATCAAAACATCTGCTTCTACTGTCAATGACTGACGCGGTCAATGTGTCAACTACAGATGCCCATGGAGAGGTTCTGTTATTTTATAGATTTTAATGCCCCATCACTGTTTGTTATGTTTACAGATAGGTCCTTTTCTGCTGCTTATTTTGTAGTACCCTTAAGAACATCTTGATATCTGAAGGAAATACCATACAAAAATTATTTAGTTAACTATCACAAACACATTATTAGTAAATGACACTGTCACAGGATCTTTTCTTGTAAGGCAGAAAAACAATGTCTCTGGTTTTAAAAAAAAATCTGGTTTTTTTGGCAAAACACACCTGCATCTGGTTTATAATGCAGAACAAGTTATAATATTATAAGAATATTACAGTATTATAATAATGCCATAGAGTCATAATATTTCATAGAATCAATTTTAAATAATTGCCAATAAGCTGGAAGAGTTTCCAAGACTTTGACTTCAATTGTTTTCAAACACATACGGTTTTCCATTATTTTTGATACTTTCGGTCACACCTCGTGTAAATGGAAAAGAGTGGGTGGCTGGTTTCTTGACCATTCCTCTCTCTCCCACTCCACTACAACCTGTAGAAAACTCTTAGTCAAAAAAGGAGAGAAGTGAGTGGTAAGTCTTAAAAAAGCTATAAAAGATTAAACTTAGAAAACTAAACAGTCAGGGACACCACACAAGATTCAAATTTAACTTTTTTTGTGGCATCATAAAAATCTTCATGACAGCTAAGTATGAGAACCTTAGGAATGTGTTGTGCATTAGTTCATTATCAGGTATAAAGTGGGATAGTGTGAGCAGAGAAAATACTTTGTGATCTACATCTCAAAGCGGATGATTTATTCCTCTTGGAATAAATTTTCTTTACACAACCTCCACAAGGAGGATGCAACTATATATAGCCTGTAACTTTTTATTTTTCTGGGAATACATGTGTTTTAATTTGACACTTGGGAGTTCTAGAATAAACAATGAAACTACTTTACTAAAATATCCCATGAATTTAGTTCTTTCTGTTCATTATTTTTATTTTTAATGAATTATTAATTTCTGCAAAATGAGGAAAATTGTAAGCATCAGTTGCTTTTCTGTTCTATCTCAAAGTTGTCACTTTTTAATATAAAAGAACATGCAGGTTGAAATATTCCAGCAAACTTATTTTGAAACATATTATGGAGCAATTTGTCATATGGACTACTGTAATAGTCTAATGATGAAAAAGCTGCAAGCTGTGAAATCATAAAATAATCAGTATAACTGAATATGTGTAAGTGTGGAAAATATTCTTTTTCTTACATATGCTCAAGCACAACTATCAAACCAGGTTGTCTTTTCAATTTCACATCATTAATTAGGTCAGGAATTTACCATCTCAAAAGCATTCAGATCCCTATAAATGAACCACTGTCTGTTTCCTTACGTGAAAATGACATGACACAGTGCCATAAGAGCCCATGACCAGAATCTGAACCCATCCTATGCATATTCAAGTATGCATAAGATTCACCTTAATAGTGACTCACCCTATTAGTGACTTTGCCTTCAAGAGGATCTGTCTGATAAGTAGCTGACAAAGGTCATTAATATCATCGTTAATCAAATTTACTTTTCCATTCTGTGGATAATTCAGTGGGGGATAATATAGGTTTTGGAAAAAAAAAAAAAGGGGGGAGGGGGCGGGGAGAAAATTTTATTATACAAAAAAGGTACTCAAAGGACTTCTTCCCACAGCAGAAATTCCATCATTTTTTAGCAATCATCTTTAAACAGACTTAGACATAACATAGTGGTTACAAGAAGTATTACACTGGCTGAAATATTCCTGCGGCAGTCAGTGCTTTCTTAGGGGCAAAATGAAATGTGCAGTTTGAAGACTTAATTCTGCATAATCCATTTCCCTGTAAGTAGAGCCCTCAGTTCTTAACCTGGATGTATGATGTTCTGTATGATTCCCTGAGCACAAAAAAATTTTAACTCAGACTGTGTAATAACCAGTATCCCACACTTTGATGACAAACTTTCGATTTATTGTGTAACTTAACCAGTAAATTGTTGTGTATCTATAAATAGAATTCTCAGGAAAATGAGAACCTTGTGAAAAGATATTGCTATATCTTGAGAGTCAGCACAGATGGTGAAAAGTCAACTAAGTTTATTACATATGTTTTTGACATGTATAAGAATCTCTCATAAAAGGATAAGTTCTTCTGAAAGTTCACAAGATGGTCTTAATAGAGTTCGTGAATTGTAAGTCTCCTAGCTCTGCTCAGAACTTGATGTTGTGCAAGCACTGGTCAGCAGCATCTAAAAGTGGTGGTAACATTATTAGGAGGGTTTTGGTCACAAATCTGAAGAACAGTACCACAGAGAATGCTATGAAGAAAGCTCACTTCATCCCACTGAGACTCAGAACTGCTGAAAGTGTTGCCCATAGTAAAGCCTGAGACATGGGTTTGACAGGTGTAGCACTCAGCAGATAAAGAATTGGATAGATGGTTGCACTCAAAAAGCTGCAGTCAAGACCTCCAAGTCCAAGTGGAGGTTATTTATGAGCCTATTCCTCAGGGTCTGGTGTTGGGACCAACAATGCTTACCACCTTTGTCCGCATCAGGGATGGTGGGATCAGAGCACCCTCAGCAACTTTGCCGACAGCAAGCTGTGCGGTGCAGCTAACATTCTGGAGGGAAGGAATGCCATCCAGAGGGACCTTGATAAGCTTGAGGAGCAGGTTCATGGGTATCTCATGAATGTCAGACCAGCTCTAAGATCCTGGAGATGTATTGGAGCCATCCCAAGCACAAGTACAGTCCAAGTGCAGAATGGAGAGCAGCTCTAGGGAGAAGGACTTATGGGTTTTGGTGGGTAAAAATTTTGGTATGACCTGGGAATGTGAACTGGCAGCCCATAAAGCCAACCACATCCTGGGCTGCATCCAACACTGTGTGTCTGGCTGGGCAAGGGAGGGGATTCTGGCCCTCTGCTCTGTTCTGGTGAGACTGCACCATCCAGCTCTGGGGCCCCAACACAGTAGTGACATGGATCTGCTATAGAATGTCCACAGGGAGAACAGGAGCGTGATCTGAGCACTTCTGCTAAGACAGACAGAAAGAGCTCAGCCTAGAGAAGGCTCTGGGACGGTCTTGTAGCATTTCCCAGTACCTGAAAGGGACAGCTGGAGAGTGACTTTTACAGGGCGTGTAGTACTAGGACAATGGGCAATGGGATTAAATGGAAAATGTATAGGTTTATTTTAGTTTTTTGGAATAAATTCCTTGCTGTGAGTGTGGTGAAGCACTATGACAAGTTGCCCAGGGATGTCTTATCCCTGAAAGTGTTCAAGGCCAGGCTGAATAGGGCTTTGAGTAACCCTGTCTAATGGGAGAAGTCTCTACTTATGAGGCTGAGGTGTTTAAACTGGATGATCTTTAGGGTCCCATTCAACCCAAATTATTCCTTGATTCTATGACAAAAATTAGCAAGAGAATTGCTAGCTTTTCAGCAGCTCATATATCAAATATATTCGAGGTGCATAATTAAGTCTGATTGCATATGGTGTTCTACTTTCCACATTGAGTTTGTCTCAGAAAATAATTTCTGTGTGTGATCAAATCACTGGAGAAAAACAAAAACTTAGAAATCTGGGAGCCAGGAAGTAAAAATAAAAGTTTTTGAACTGCTAAAAGACGAGTGGTTTTCAGTTTTCCAGACTATGTTGAGAGCAATGGCTGAAGACAAAATATGCAGGATCAATCTGGAAAGTGTAAAGGCAAGTAAGCTGTGATGACAACAGAAGTAAGTGGGTTAAGGCCTACAAGCATTTTATTCTTCTCTTTTTTTTTTTCTGTACAGTTAGGTCTCTATATGAACTGTTTGTGCTGCACTACAGGGATGTCCTGTTACTTCTGACCCATTTCAAGGACTATAATTATTTAATAACATCACAGATAACATAATTATCTCCTCAAATCTGGGTTAGTTGCATGACATATTTAACAGACAGACCCAGAATAACTCTCCCAAGTGAGACACTGTGCCTTAGCAAAAGGAGAAAATATCAGAATAAGTGCATGAATAATGTGCTGCAATATTAACACATCTGTTTCACTGCAAGCAAATAACATGTTCTGGAATTATAGTATTTATGTATTGGGTTTTTTGTTGAATAAAGACAATTAATTAGACCAGAAATATTTATCCAGTGCAATTAATTAGTGGTATAGTTAGTGCCCTTGTTAGATTCATTATGCATTAATTTCCCTCTGCCTTTTTTTCACAATTTATTAATATTAGGTTTATTAATGTTTACCAAGTCCTTTACATTACTGGCTTTTTCTCCCCTCATTAACAAAGGTGTAGGGCAAAATCTGGGTAACTGAAGTCTGTCATTGGTGCAGCAATGCTATGGAAGCCTCACTAAAGGCAGGTCTGTCTCTGCTGCGCTGCTATGGATGGGCTATGGATGCTCCCCAGTGTGTCAGGCAGGAGCAGGAGAGGCAACAGAGCAATCAGGAGATATAAGGCTTCATGTCTGTACATCTGCTGTTGGAAAGTTAGGAAAAATACCATGAAGAGATAGAGGATCAAGAGCACATGTTTGTGTGTGTTATATTTGCAGTGTGATGCACTTTTTTTTATAGAGGAGGTAAATGGTTCAGCACAGTTCTTTGCAGCATCCAATTCATAAGGTACAAGGCAATTGCAAAGAAGGAACATCATCAGTGCAAATGCTGCACAGAAGATGAATAAATCTCTAACATGTCCATATTGACATCTGAGCAAAAATTTCCTCACACAGTTTTGATAGGCTACATTGAGCCAGTGCAGCAAATAAAAGCCGTCACATTTCCCATAAACCACCTTTGACAAAGTTGTATTTCCTCAGGAGAAAACAAAGATGAGGTAAAAAAAGCTTTTGTTTAAGTGTGTTATACAAAGAAATAAACCTAAACGTACCAAACAAAATGCAAACCATGTTTGACTTCCATTATCTGTATGAAAACATGAAGGGCTCTCTGGTGGGAAGGGGGGGGTGTTCAAAAAACAAAGCAATACAAAAAGGGAAACAGGCAGTGAGAGCAATTTGGACAATATTATTTGAATTTACTTTTTAGATTAAAAACTTCAAATTATTTTTGCAGGGAAACATACTGCTCATGGCTACAAGGGAGCAATGTGCAGTGTATAATTTTAGTCTAGAGCAGTTAACCAAAGCCAAAAAGCTCTTTGGACTGCTCACATTTGAGCCTGGCTAGCAGCAAAAGTATTATTTAATTCCTGACTCCTTTTTCTATAAATATGTATATGTACACACTAAATACTTTCAGAGAGGGTATTAACTACACATTCTGAATAAATTAAAATATACAAAGCCAAAGTACTTTTGCCTCCACCAAACTAATCAATTTTTTAAAAATATGAATAAATTGTTAGATCATAAAAAAAAAAAAAACAACCCACCCTGATGGGTGTTTGCTATTTTGTTTGTATTGACTGCTACTACCCAGGTGACTATTCTGAAGACAGAGAGGAAATAATGAAAGTTGTAGAAATGTGTAGCAGAAATATGTCATAAGATTAAAATAATAACTGTTTGTTTTGGTCAAATTTTTATTTTAAGCAAAAAGTATCAAATCCCAAAATTACTATTGATTTTACACAGAAAGCACTTAGATAAGGTAGCAATAACTCAAATTTTAAAAAGCTCTTAGAGGTAAAATTTGTTTGTGGCTAATCAGCCAAATATTTAACCACATAGAGAGCATGAAACCTTGAAACCTTAAACACAAGTGTGGGTATGGTTCCTCTGTTTTTAAAACTACCTGAGTGATGAAATACTTCTGTGTCCAGAGGCATCCTCTAATGCGACAATTTTTATTGATGAAAGAGTAATATCTCCTAATTAAATTTAAGAAAAATTCCATTTTTTAACAAAAAAACAGACTTACAGAATTTAGACAGTATAAGATTCTCTCTTCCACTTGTGTACACAAAGGCCAGGCAAAGGACAATTGCAAAATTTAATTTCAACAGTTTCATTATGTATGTAAACACATAATAGCTGATTCATATTTATTTATAGTATCCATATTGTTCTCTTTTAGGTACAGACAAATTAATAAACAGCGACATTTTCTTCACAATATTTGTAATGGAGTTGTTATGCAGCACAGATTTTGAAGGAAGCGACAGCTGGTTTCCAAGAGAAAAGAATTTATTCTTAAATGCCTTTTCTCCCAGCGAAGCTTATAGGTAAAAGGATAATTTAGTAAATTTTCTAACATATTGCACTCCTCCTAAAGATTTAAAATTACAATCACTCTGAGAAACTGGTAACAAACGAGACAGTATGCAAGACATTTTAGAAAACTTAGTGTTCCACTCATTTTAGAGAAGAATTGCCCTCCAGACACAATCTTGCAATCATAACAATCAACATATTCATTTTGAATCTCACATTATGTTTTTCAAATAATATCTTAAACTAAGAATAGAATAGGACTTGCATACGTAAATGGGTAGAAAATGTCACAATTTGTTAATCTTCCTGACAGAAACAAAAATTAAAAAATAACATGTAAGCCATAATTGTAAATTCAGGCTGAGGTGGCATCCATTAGCAAAGTTGTGACTCCTGAAGAAAAGATGATTTGCAGACTTCAAGTTATGCAGGGATTCAGAAAACAAAAGGCATGTTCATCCCTGAAGGACAGGATTATGAGCAAGATAAATGTTTCAGAACTAGAATTAGAATGGGGACTTTCTTCCCTAAACATTTTTAGAACATATAAGTACAAATAATTTATTTTTTTTTTTAAATTCTCTCTGCCAACCATCGTAAAGAGACCCTTACTGATTCAGACTAATTGTCCATTTAACACACATACTGTAATTAATTTTGTCTTTGACAATGGCTTTAGGTGCCAAAAGGTGTAGACAAGGATAAGTTAGAATAAGGACTGGATGCAGAAGCTGACATTTTGAAAAATATAAAAAAGAGTGGAGCAGGGTTAACTGTACTCATCCCTTTTGCTCTTTGTGCCAATGGTTGATGATTAAGTCACTCTTAAATCTGTGCATGTAACTGTTAATGCCAAGTAGATGCTGCAAGAAGCAAAACCCACAGGGACGTTTACACTCATGTTGTCCTATATTGCTGTGTGATTTTCCCTTTTTTTTTTTCAGGTCCAGGAGCTAATTTATATTATCCCATGCAATGCCACTGTCAGTTGAAAACTTAGCCTCAGCTGCATTCACAGGAAGGCATGAAGTGACTGTCTGCCTTAACATGAGATCTACAAGCTAATGAGGACCCCACAGTTTTTTCTCATGGTTAAACGCCCAAACTATCAAGGTCTTTCAGTAACTGCTTTCTATCTGAAAGACAACTGACTAATCTGCTATGTTTTGGGGTTTCTTTATATTAAAGCTGCTAAAATTAAATTTCATTAAATTTATTGTATAATTATTTCTGTTAAGTAATCTGGAACTCTGGTTAAGACTGTTTGTTATTTGAAATATTAATGGATACCCAAGATGTGCATTTTCCTTCACTGTAAGAATTCACTACAGTTTGTCTATTATACTTGAAATTCTCTAAGACAATACCATACTGTAAAAAGTCTGTGGAAACTAGAAAAATATTTGTATAGCAGCTATACATGCTATGGCACCAGTGAGCTAAATGCCTACATGTACTAAAAACGCATGTTCATTCATATCCACAAAGATAATTTCTTTGTGAAAGCCGATATTTCAAGTGAAATTTAAAGCTCTGTTCTTCCAGTTCGTAGACCATAGGTTGGAAAGTACTATTTCTCGTATACTGTATCATCTGTTACAGCCCAGCTGATGTAACACACCATGTTTTATTGTTGGTCTCTTCTTGGGATACTGAATTTCCTCCCTGTGGTTCCAGTAGAGTTTGCTGCACAAGAGAAAGTGACTGAATCTCCAGAAATTATTTAGAACAGTGAAAATAACCAGATCGGGTTTAGAAAAATCAGAACAATTTCTTGGAAAAATTAATTTGATGAATCTTTACAAGAGACTTTCAAAATTCCATCTAAGACATTTTTCCAAGAAACAGAATAATTATAGCAGTAATAATTATATACACTAAATAATAGAATATTATAATTAGGTATTATAAGCCACACACTCTATTTAAATGTAATTATATTATAATTTTAGGGCAATACAATACATGAAAATTACATCATGTAATGCCCCAAACATTTAAATATTTAGATGTTTAAATAAGCAGAAAGAGATGTATACTGATATTGAATTCCAGTGACTTCTGGTGTGCATGTCTGTGAAGATTCAAAAAGGCTCCAGGATGGGCTGAGGGAAGATGCTGATTTGGGGCATTGGTGGCATGCTCCACAGGCTATCACACGTGAGGCTATATTTCTAACAGTATCTGCCTTGCACTCATGTTATGCAATACGTAGAACATCAACCACATAAAAATGGCTGGGGTGGGATTTTTTGTTATTCACTTATTTAGCAATTACTGTCTATTTGAACGGTGTTATTGGAGTTTTCTCTGGATACAGGACTTCTAGTTGTAGAATTGGCTATGGTGCAACCTGTCTGAAGCTTTTGGCTTCACAGAAGGGTGAGGACATGGTGCACCCATCTTGGATCAGTCAGATGAACAGAGAATTGCAAGGAGGCATTAATACTTACAGTGTTATTTATAGCCTACAGAGATTTATAACCTTTTTGTAACATAGAGCAAGATATAACTTTTTCCAAATAACAGCTAAAATAACTGATACCACTTGTTTATTTGTAAAGGCAAAAATACTGGTCTTAATCTCTCATTTAATGTCAATATCATGAGCAACATCAGCTCAAAAATATACATATTTTGCATATATAACATAACCTGTTTAGAAATCTTAGCCTCAGCAGACAGAGCCAAGACAATTGCAGTTTCTAGACTATCCTTCTGGTTTCTAAAAGCATAGCATTGTTTGCTTTTTAATCTTTCAAGGGGCAATATCCTAAAAGACATTTAAGCATAGACTTGTCTTACAAATACACAAACCTTAAAAATCCATAAACCAGAGAGAATAAAAAAATGGGTCAGTGTCAGTAATAGATTAATTTTTCAACACAAGAATTCAATTCTCCAGCATACTCTTTTCAGGACCCTTTGAAGTGAACAACAGTAAAATTGGAACGTGTTCGAGTTCAGAATTTGCGTATTACATTTTTTAATGGAGCTGCTTTTGAGTACAAAGAAAATTAATGAGTCCTTTAAAACTACATTATTTTATGTTTTGCTTTGAACATACAGTTACACTGAGTGGCAAGGTTTGTGAAAACTGGAATAAACAAGAAAGAGTGTCTATGTCTCAGCAGTTCAAAGAAATACTATGGGGAGCCTGCATCAAACTGTGAAGTCCCTTTCCTTCATTACCATCATCTTCAAGCAGATACTAGGGGTCCGTAATTGCAAAGGGGGGTCGGGGAATTAGCTTTTATTTTTTTCATTATTTTGCTGTTTTTTGAAACCCTAACTGCATGAAAATTATGCAAATGTTTAAAACCATGTTTAACATTAACTATGAATCAATTATAGGAAGCCTGTCCTTCAAAAAGTCATACAGACTTCAACACCTCAAACTATATGGAGATTAATGATCTAAAGACCACTACATGTAGCACTGTCATTCTTCTAAATCAATTTTGGAAGAAGGTTACTTGTACCAAACTTTTATAACTGTACACAGTCCTATTTTCAAAAATAATTTAAATAATATTGTTGTAATTTTGCACTTAAGTTGCTTCTACAGTGCAAACCACTAAATATCTAATTGACCCCATGTGGAGCTGGATGAGACAACTTACTTAAAATTTGTTGCACTGTTTTTATGATCTGTTCTCAGAAAAATTGTTATAAAATTAAATCAATATCCCAAATTTATTGTAATTTGACAAAAAACAAAATCAAAGCAAAAATAAATGCTAAAATAAGATGCTTCAGGAAAGTCTGTTACACCTGTTCATCAAGAACAAAACAACTAAGGATAGTAGCACATTTCAAACTAAATAAAAAAATCTTACCTCAAGCTTCATAGGTAAGGCAGTTTTTTATATTCTATTAAAATTTTTTAATAAAGTATCCTCTTATGAAGCCCATAGCCATGAGTAGATTAACATCTAGACCTACGTTTTTAATTATTTATAGAAAATATTTATATACAGTTAAATCCTGGAGAGGTAAATTTATTTTACATATAAATTTGTTTTCTAACAAGTAAAAAACCCATAGCTTCATTATATGCTGGATTTCTCATTGCTCATTGATTCCTCTTTTGAGTACTGTTTTAGAAATACCTACTCTAAAATCCATGTTGGTGTACTCAAAAGTGGTATGAGATCAAAACGGGACTAATAGATTTTCGTCTCTTTTTAATTTTATATGAGTATCCACACAGAGTAGACAAAGCTTTAGAATGGGCACATGGCAATGATCTCCTTTTTCACTGTCACAGTGGGTAAAAGGATTATGGGTAGATTTTACATCTCAGCCAGAACACTGTCAAGACAATTTTCCATACATGCATACAAATATACAAAGTAAAAATACGCCTATGCTTCACTAAAGAGTGAAGGAGAAACTGCTAAAAGCAATTAATCTCTCCTACACACTTGGTTTGAATAGCTTAAGAATTATTTATTATTATTTTTCATCTTCCAACACTTCCCTCTAAAAAATGAAGAATTTATTTCATCATATTTTTGTGTGTAAGGCTTTGAGTGTAATTGGATCACAAAATCAATTTGCATGGTTTTTTCCCACCTGAGGCAGCTGGTCCTGAAGAAATTTAGCACTAGGTTTTGCTCTGGCCATGATTTTGATGAAAAGATTGCCAACTTGTAACTTAAGAATGGCCTAAGAGATTTCATACCCATCAGCCATGACTCCTATTGATTTGAGTTCACCATGAACATAAATCTGACTCAAAAGTTCATCTCTGGATGATGAACACTATATATCAGTGCCAATCTCCCAACTTTCCTCTTTTTTTCACTGAAGTAATTTCTCAGGGAATGTCTCTTTAGACCAAAGATTGGAACGAACCTTTATTATTTACAACTGCCCTTCCTCATGGCCTAATAGTAGTTATCTCATTGAGTTGTATTCATTAGCAAATTAATTACATAATACTGAAATATTTTTGCACTGTATGCAAGTTTTCCTATAGAATAAATCTTAAATCATATTTTTTGTTTAATTGTATTGTTAATAACTTCACTGGAATCAATTAAATACCTTATTCTTAATAATTTTGTAAATTTTTATACTGAAAGATGAAATATATCAAAATATATTAATAATGTATTACCCATAAATAATACATCTAGCACACAAAGATAGTCTATAAATAAAAATATATAAAACTGCAGTAAATCCAAGAGAAAAAAAAAACCCATATCAATTTTTGTTTTCCTTTTCTTCCTTACCTACAAAGGAAAACTTCTTGCCTTTAGTTTTAAATACCTTTGAAGCTTGCTTATCCATTGTGATATCCCTGTGGGCTGTACATATTCTGTTCTATAAAAAAATTAAATATATGTTGATCTATATGATGCTTATGAAACTGGAAGTAAATGGCTTTGTGCAGAAAAAGGGAACATAATTCATTCATAAAGCCCACTTACTTTCACTAAGGGCCAAATATAGCTCTCTGCCTCCTGAATGGAAATGTAGAGTGTACTCAGAGCTGAAATGTGGCTCTGCATCACCAGACAGGGAAAGCCTGAACCTGTGTGGCAGTTCTTTAAGTCTCTTTCATTATACAAGTTGATGTTGGCGTCACGTGGCAAGCTTTGCTGGAGCTGGAGGATGAGTTTCCCCATGATGTTGCTGGCCTTTGGATGACTGCTAATCTAATCAGTATAAAAAGAAACAAAATTCTTGTGAGCTAATTACTTTTCATAGGCATGTTGTACTTAGACAATGACATATAAATCAGTACCAAATCCAGCCTGGTTGTTACTTATATTTATTACATGTTTACCATGCTTCTACTACTCTTCTCTTTGTGGATGAATCATCTTTTCTTTAGCTCTATTCCAGATCCTTCATGCCCAAACCTATTTAGTGGTTCAAGGTCACAAATATATCACTATATATATATGTCTATGATATAAAATACTTTGTCATATTTTTCCTCTCTTACAGAGCCAATATCTGTCATAAGAGCTAAGGATCTTATAGGTACTTGTAGTTGCCTTAAGTTGGGCTTCTTCTTACACCAAGAGGTAAATATCTACAGTAGTCCACAGCTCCACAGTTTCAGCAGTAAAGGATGGTAACTCAGGCAGTCAGCTTCATTTACTGTACTATTTTATGACATAGAAACTTCTTCTTAATATACAATCAGATATCTTTTTTTAAAATCCCCCTTAATCTCTTGATACTTAAAATCCATATCAACTCAACACAAGAAAGATGTGGACGTGTTAAAAATGGTCCAGGGGGTGGCCATGAAAGTGATCTGAGGCACGGAGCATCTCTTCTGTGAAAACAAGCTGAGACACCTGGAGCTGTTGAGCCTGGAGAAAAGTGGGCTCCAGGGAGACTTCACTGCATCTTTCCAGTGCCTGAAGGGAGCTTGTAAAAGGGAAGGAGATGGGCTTTTTATACAGGCAGATAGTGACAGGACAAGAAGAAAAGCTCATATTAGATGTAAGTGGGAAATTCCTTACTCAGAGCTGTGAGGTGCTGACAGAGTTTGTCCAGAGAAGCTGGATGCCCCAGCTCTGGAAGGCATCAAGACCAGGTTGGATCAGGCCATGACCAGCCTGACCTAGTGAACAGCAGGGTCGCTGGAACCAGATCATCTTTAAGGTCCCTTCCAAATCAAACCATTCTATGCTTCAGTGATTCTTTACATATTTCCAAGGCTGTTTGACTTTTACCTGTGTTCATAGATCTATAACTTAGCATAAAAATCTCAGTTCTTACCTGAAATCTGGTACCAGGCAAACTCTCTTTGTCATCTATTTGTTGTAGAAAATGGAATAAGATAAAAATGCCTTCAGGTTTTGCCTTATGATGCAAAAGCACCTATTCTTATTAAATTATACATAGCTAAAATAAAAATTATACATGCAACATACATCAAAAGGGTGGCACTATATTTTATAATAAATTCTCCTTCCCTTCAACTACCAGGTGAAATTTCATACTAATCCATAAATCTAAGAGTTTTACTCCATAGGATTATTACTCCATATGATTACTCACCTCTCATGAAATCCACATTTCTTTTTAGATCTTGATGAGATCTAAAGAGACTAAAAATCCCTTTAACAATAGACATGTTTAAAAAATAGTAAAAGCAGAGCCTGTGTGCAACTCAGGAAAGGAACCAGATATGCAATATGTCAGGAAGTGCATACAGCCAAATGCAGGAAAATCTGAAAATTTCAGCTACAAAACCAACATTTTGGAAATGAAATCCTTAAGCAAACATGATGGAGCCACTCAGATCATTATTTATTCAGGCTAGTTCAAGTATCTGGTAATGTCCATCAATAAGAACTACAATATGAATTCTCATTTGCACATTCTCATATCTAATGCTCTTATATGCATATATACACTTATAGTGCATAGTTCAGTATATTCAGTATAATTCCACTTCATTAATACAAAATGACAAAAAAAGTGCTTATGATTTAGGTTCTTTGAGGTAGTGAAGGAAGCTGTCATTTTGAGGGGCTATGCTTAGTGAACCCAGAGGGGCACAGCACTGAATTCAGTTTTGCAATCTTCTCTAATTATCGGCTTAAGAAGCTATTTTAATAAAGGAATAAGAATGAGTTTTCTGCTTATTTGAAGGTGCAGTTATGCTCATGTCCACATCGTCTTATAGAAGTTCCTGAGTCAGCAAAGCCAGTGTGGAACTTCCCATTAATTCACTGGGTCAAGATTAGTGCTTTATTATGTTTAGCTGAATGAGGTGTACATGAGGTACATTAACACACCAATTTCTAATGAGAGCAAAAATTAATTAAGACAATGTAGCAGAAGGCCAGATGAATATCCTGTCTGACTCTACAGACAGAAAGTACATTTATACTATTTTGGCAGAATTCAAAACTGTGATATCAAAGACACTGGATATACTCAGAAAATAATACAGTTGGTTTTTGAAAAAACAGCATCTCCAGTCCATTAAGTGGAAATATTTGTCTCTTTTTTTTTGTACTTCAGGATGAGGCAAAGTACTTGTCATTCTAAAAAGTTAAAAATATAAGCCTAATAATTTTTGATCTTTATGCAAAAATTTGCTTAAAATAGACATGGATCAAAGAACAAGAACATGAAAACAGACATGCTTCTGTCAGGATTTTGCATATCTTTTTCCTCAGAAATATCAGTTTCATAAAACAAGTTTTTCTGGTTTTGTGCGTGTTGTTAACTCAAATGATATTCATCTCACAAAAAAAACCCACATTAATTTTTAAGTAATTCTCTTTCCTGTAGTGTATGACAAAAGGCTGGGTTTTATGTTGGACACATGCAAGGAGTGAATTTTAATTTATGTAATGAGTTAAAAGCACATTTTATGGTCTTCTCTGCAAAACTGGAAAATTCTTGAATCTTGATTTTTTTTATGTCAAAGCCTGCCACATATTGTTTTATTATCTCAAAAGGCAATTCATATTATATAATTTTTATAAACTTTAGGAACCAATTAATTCAAACATTACTCTTCAATGATAAACAATTCAAGGTCTTTTTCTGTACCTTGTAATACATTAAATAATCCTTCAGGGTTTTCTTGGGGTGTTTTTGCCACCAAATCTTCCTTACATGTCATGGAAAATAAAAGAAATCTTGTTGAAGAATATAGGAAAATGAGAGAGACTGTAACCTTGGAAAGTCCAATGGAGGATGAATGAGGTCTGTTTCAACTCTGGCTAAGTAGTTTCCAAAAGCTCTGGTGAATCATAGTCAAATACTTATTTCAACAAAGTATTTTAGTGTAAAACCCTTTATGACAGGAATGATGGCTACCCCATTTAAATCTTCCTTTCTGTAATTTTACTTTGTTTTTCCTTTTCCTAACCTCAGTGGTCAGGAAGGATATTATACACCATTCATCTCTGAAGTTTCTATTTAATTGTAGAGACAACTCAGGCTTCTTCAATTCTTCTTCAGCTATTCTGTTATTCCATTGCTGTTCTCTGGAGCCAGTTGGGTAACAACTTCCTTGAACTGCAGTTTTCAGGAAAAAGCAGAAATACAAAGACAAAAATCTTTAGCTCTAACAGTTTTTTAAACAGCATGACAGGTCTGAGTCATGTTCTGCTTGTTATTCATGATAAACTGCAGGTTTTCTACACTGCATTCCTATTTATGTTGCATATTATCTGAGCTAACTTTAAAAATTTGCTCCTGTTCTTATTACTCTTCTTCATAAATGAGATTGATTTCTCAAATTATTTTGAATTTTAAACTTTTTCTATGGTTCTGGTTTTGAACCTTAATGGTTTGATAGAATCTGCAAAAACAGAAAATAGACTATATATTCTGTGGATTATTGCTAAGGAGAGTAAAGATATGTTTTATATTTGCATTGGCATATGTACTTAATTGGAGCATATATTTATATGTCTGTCTGCAGTTCAGGGCAGACTCCTATGGAACCCTATTTACTATATCTGCCTTTTGACAGTGAACCAAAATAAATCTTAAATACTATCAGTTTATACAAGTTTCATCTAAGCAGGGCTTTCCTTCAAACTTCCAGGTGGGTTCTCTCCTGGAATGGAGGCGGAAGTGTAATTTTCCTCAAGAAAGAATAGGGCTGTTGAATGTGAATCAACTAAGTTGATTCTGTAAGTACATTCCCTGACCAGATTGAATCTCCTCTAATGTAAACAGCTGCCAAAACGGATGGAGGAGAAATAGCTAGTGAGGGAAGTAGAAATGGCTCAAGCTCTTTTACTGTAAATTCTCCCTTACATTTTTTTATATGATATGCACTCACCTGACAGATTCATCAAATATATATTTTGTAAGAAAATCTTCATATGCTTTATAGTCCTTAAAAAAAGTATTTGGGAATTAGCTATATGATATATAGAGAGTGTGGAGAGTTCATACACAGATATCTACCTGAGTCCAAAATGTCTCCTTATTGTTTACAGCCTCTTTCAAAGTGTCTGGGTGTGGTATCCATTCAACAGAGCAATTTGAATTCCCTGTATAAACAACCATGTACAACATTCATTAAATATTAGCTCAGATTTATTTACTTTCTCATGCTAATGACATTCAGTCATTAGAAAAGGACATAAAAACAGGTGATGTCCTGAAACCTACCTGACAATCAAGGAAAGCATGACCTACTATTGCACAGAACAACAGAGAGCAGAAAAGAGGTCACAGTTTTCTATCAGACTTTAAATACCTTCTGAATTGCTGAAGAGCACCATATAACATCAAGGGACACAAGTGAGCATCAGCTGCATGGTGTTTACAATAGGACTAGGTTTGTATTTCATCAAATACACATTTTTATTGCATTCTCAAAAAGATGACTTTTCTTTCTTGAAAAAAAAAAAAAACCCTCTCCCAAAAAAATCACCAGTCAAACCGAAAAACAGGCAACAAAAACAACAAAAAACTTTATAAAAAATATTTTATCAGCAACACGCATAAAGAGGAGGGATGTTTAGGACAGAAATTTTCCCTTTTTCACCTGCAAGGTGAAATGTGTTCAGACTTCAATAGAATGCCTTTTCATCTGAGCTACAGTGGCCATTAACTTGAGCATATTAGACTGGAGTATGTACTAAAAGGCAAAGACATGATGTGGGATCTGAAAACATCTTAGTCTTGTGGTATGGGGATATCATGACATATGCCCAAAAGTACAAGCTGCTTCTCTGTTCTGAACATATCTATTTTCTGATTTTGCTACCATAGTGTCACTTTGCATTTCAGAAAGGTAAATTTTCACACAGCCTCCTTCTTAGGATTAGAGAGAAGCAACATTGCTGCTTCAAGAGATTGGTTGTTGACATTGAATTGACTCTCAATTTAAAAGATTTAGTTAGTAACCTTTCATTTCCTATGCTCCTTCTTACCATTTTGAGAGACTACTTAGTGCAAGAAATGAGTGGACCTATACCATCTATATCCTCTGAATATCTGACTTAACATTTCAAATACATTTAATTCTGCTCTTTTAGAGTCCTTTCCTGTGAAAGAAATGAATTAAAATGCTTATATTTTCCTGCAGAAATATGCTGCAGTGTTTGTAAAAATAGTAGTGATTCTACCCAGAGGAAGTAAAACTGCTTCCAAGATTTTATCTGTCAAATATATATAATTTGATTTTTTTCTCAATTGTTTTTTTGTTTCTGCATTTTCAGTGATGGTTGGTTGGTGTTGGTATTCTAGAGCATAATAACCAGAACATTTCATCAGTGTCATAGCTGACATGATGTCTAGTGGAACAGTAGGAGAGTATGCCAGCTGAATGCAAATTTAGATAGAGTTCAGGAAATTATTAGATTTTTAATTCTAAAGGCTTCAGAATATTTCTGTAGCTCTTACACAACTGATTTTCCTTAAGAAGCAATAAGGTGAAGAACAAGTATGGTGTTCAGGGTGGGAGGAGAAAAAAAAGGAAAAAAACCCACAAACTTTGTGGCTACTTAAAGAAACAGGAGCTAGGAGCTCCTAAGGTACATGTCATCACCCAGACCTGCTTGGTCATGGCAGTGGAAAATACTTTTATCATTAATATCCCCACCATGGACCTGAGAATATTTATCAGTCTGAGAGAGAATTTTATGGTTGACAAAGGACTGATGTATTGGGTGGAGTATTAAAAAGAAGTTTGTACTGTATGTTTATTTAAAAAGTGACTTTTTAAGATCATGATAACATCCTGTCTCTTTTATTAAGGCTAAATCTATTCACTTTCTAAAATGAATCTCTTGCCTATATGAAAGGTGAAAACATGTCTTTTTGGTATGTAAAAACATGGTGTGTGCTGAAACACAAATTTCTGGTAACACACATGGTTCAAAACAGCATAGGTCATCTGGTCATTAACACATAATTGACTCATACTGTACTAACTCAAATGCACTAAATTAGCCTCAGCATAATTTTTTATACTGTAAGTATGTTTAGTTCAGGAATTCTTTGTCTTGATTACTTAATTGTATGGGTCAAACCACATTTGCAAAAAAAAAAATTCTTAACTATATTTATACTGATCTTCTTTCCTTTCTGCTTATATAAATAATATAAATATATATAAATATTGTCTCCATTTGAGACTATATACTGTTTGTATACTGTTCTTAGAGAGTAGACTGGTCATGATTTCTTTGGTTATCCTTGAAATTTTCATAGAATTAAGAGAAAGTACATATATTAAGAATTTTTTTCAGCACAGAATTTGGTTTTTATATGACTAAAACGGAAAACTGATTCACTTTCCCGCATTAAAAGTTGATGGAATTGGATGTTTCAAAATGGTAATTTTGTCACAAAGCATATTCCTTTTCCTGTGTCTTGGTGTCTCGTGGATCTTTGGAGTGGACAAGAGAGTATGTTTCTGAGAGAAGAATCGCTTTAAATTATGAGATAATAAAATCTGTATCAATATCTAGAAATGTAACTACAGGAGGGGAAGGCAGAGGGAAGTGGTCTATCTTTCAAGTCATAATTTTACATTTTTAATCTAAATTCTTACCAGACTTTTATCAGAATCAGACAGAATTTTCTGATGCATAATGTAGAGCACACAGAAAACTTAATTTGTCTCATCAAGGAAAGAGGAACACAAAAACATCAACCTACTAGCATTATTTTTAATCTTTGTTACTGTCTCTAATTGAGGTCTAAAAAGTTACTGAGAAGACAGAATCCACAAATTCTGTATTAAGCAAAACCAAGATATATGTGTATATATATATGAGCACAGATTGACTAACTTTTGCATTCATGTTACTTGAAATTATGATATTTTAGCATTAAGAATGCTTTGATGTTGTTTCATACTCTTGATATTTTGAAGGGGGATGATTTCTTGTTAAGCTTGTGTTAATTTAGAAGGTAATCAGCTTATCAATTTACCATCGAATCAAAACACCTGCTCTTCATCCATTTAAAATCCCTTAGGAGGGATATTTCTGTTGGATAAAAAAGAAAAAACAGACCACCACTCTCTTACAGTAGGTTTTTCTGTTTAAAAACCCTGAATGCTCAGTCCAGAAATATAGTTTTCACAGAACTCAGGTTAAGTCATTAAAGTTTCCACAAATAATTTTAACATTGCCTAAAGTAACTTATATTCAGAAGAGAGGTCATTTTTGCTTTGAAATGTATGTATCTTATTCTCAAAAAGAAATATCATGCAATATTTGAGAATTTCTGTTTCAGAGCAGAAACATTTATATTATTTATCTTTTCTATTCAATAGCTTACACATATAAATGCACACATATTCACATATGTCTCTCTCCTGCAGGCACATCTGGAGAATTTTAATACTGGAAAGAAAATTCATTTCTGATTGAGTGTAACATTTTTCTTTTTGCCACTTTTTTTTTGGGGGGGGGAGGGGGGGGAAGGGGGGGG
>VXBR01000456.1:156439-173745 GCA_013400215.1 Cisticola juncidis
GGGGAAGGGGGGGAAGGTTGTTTTTGTTTTGTTTTGTTGGGTTTTTGTTTTTGTTTTTGTATGGCAGGGAACAGAGAAATTAACAGCTTTCTGCATAATGTCGTGGAATCTGATAGAGACTGATATCCTCTGCAGAGAGACATAAGATAAGGAAAGTATACTTAGAAAACCAGCACATGAAGAGAGCTGCCTAGAAGCTATAAAACCAAGACTGCTCCAAAAAGCTAATGCTAGAACAAGGAGATGAATTCTACTAAAAGCAGTGGAACAGTAGTAAAGTTTCGCTATACACTATAAACATTTACACCTTGAATATTCTAGGATGTGAAAGGACTTGATTGTAACAAGAAGAATACAATTAGAGCTTTACACTGAGCCAGATGCAAAATCCTCATACTGTTTTCCCAGTTATCATTCATGATAGACTTTGTCCAAAACTAGTAGACCTCCCATAATATTTCTGCTGATTTCAAAAGCTTCTACATCAAGACCCACATCACCTATTTAAATCCTCTTTTTAGAGTTCATGCAAGTCTTGGAAATAAATTGGCACAAATAGTCCTATTCTGTGTGTTCTTAGTAAAGACACTGAAGTTTTAAGCTTTTTAAAAAGCTTTGTTCCTACCTATTAGAAAGAGAGGGGGAATGAGAGAACTGGTAACAAAATCCTTTTTTTTTTTCACTGAACATGTGATTGAGGAATGTTTGAATACAATAGATGGAGATGGAACTTTAGGGACATTTTTTTTTATTTTGAAATGCATTATTGTTTAATTGCATTCTGTTTAAACTGTTTACTGCTTGTCTCATTTTCAGATCATTAAAACCAGCCTATAAGCTATTTTTTTTTTTTTTTCATTTCATCTTGAGAAGGAAGCCATTACAGATGGTAAGCTGTGAAAGTATGAGTTGAGAAGTGAAAACCTAACGTGACTGGGCATCCCGTTTATATTTATGGTATTAAGATAGAGATGCTTTTTGACAAAATTGGTTCAATTACTAAAGTGTGAAAAGTTTCAAAAGAGCAACTGCAGGGATTTTGGGGATTTAGCAGCAAGAAAACATATGGAAGAACTACTACTTTCTAATGTATCAAAATGTAAAAAAGTAAAAAATACAATTGCAGTTTCCATGTTGTTATTCCTTCTGCTCAGAAGTCCTTGTCTCATAATCTACCTGATCTTTCCTACTGATGAGCTGACACTCCCTTGTCTTCCTTTGAAATTCCTCTTTCCAATATCTTTGGCCTCCATCTGCTTTCATTTGCTTTTGACTTGACATCTGAAGGGCTTTTCACTCTCAGAAGGCCAATGCTATTGATGCCTGAGCCTCTGTACCTTCATGGATCTTCTCTTTCACCAGGAGCAGAATATAATTTTCAGTCTCCCTGTGAGTGACTTTTATTTATTCTCACATATCAGCTTTGATGACATTCAAGTTTATAATGAAAACAAATTTGCTATTTAACCTTTCTCAAAATGCTTTCTATAAATTATTACTTTTTTTACTAGAAATTAATCAACTCTGCATATTTTTTTCCTTCTAAATTGTCACGATATGTAAGAGTTGGGCTCAATACAGTTGTTATAAAGTGGGCCGTATGTGTAAAACAAATGTCCCTAAAAGGGGTCAATAATCTCTCTGTGGTTAATGTTTGCCTGTGGATTCTGTAAATTTTGGAATAGAACATAAATCTTTGGAAGATGATGAGCTCTTTTTAGGTAGGGACTCTTCAGCTGAGTTCTGTGTCTGATCTTCATTTTCAGAGAACTACTTTGGATCCCACTCCTTTGAAGTGGGTCAACAAAGCAACTTCATAAGAGGGGAAAAAATACCAAAACAAAGATGGAAATACAGATGCCTCACAGGTAGACTGTAAATCGTGTATTGAATTTTAGTTTTACATACTGGAAGAAAAATATGGGCTTCAAGCTCTCCTGTAAACCTCAGAGTTTCTATGATTTTTGAAGCTGACTGTAGATGACAATGGAAAATGAACTATTTCATTAATAGGTAGATGAGCACCATTCCAGATCACTGTCACTGGAGTTTCATTCATCTGTGGTGAAACAGAGCGTGGCCAGCACTGTGTGGTGTACAAACAACACATGGAGAAGTGATGCTCTATGAAGTCCACTCAAATCAGCATATTGTCAGATACTCAGATTTCTTCAGCCTGATTTACCCCTCTTTCTGCAAAATCAGAGGAAGTCTACTCTGAAACTTGGTCTGTTTTCTGGGCTACATGAGTAAATAATAAGCAGAGGCAGACTTACTGCTCAGCTCTTTCCAATGATCAGAGAACTTCTATTTGAATTTGGCAGAATTTGAAGCTCACTGGAAGGCACTCCCTATTTCATAACCTGCCAAGAAATGCACCAAGGTGAAAAGCCTCATTTTTGAAAGACAGCTTTTTTCAAGTGTGTCACTGATGCTTTTTTCATAATACAAATTTTCTTGGTGCCCCAGAAGGTCATTAGAATGTTTTGAAAAAGCTCAAGACAAATACTGTTGGCAGGTACAAATGGTGTTGAGAATTAGCACTGGGAAAAATAGATATTTAGCAGATCTAGCATAAATTGTCATGTGAACCAAATATCAAATTAACTTTCTAAGGTGTACACAGTTCTCAGTAACATCTAAGATTAGATAGGGTATGAGTATGATGAAAGGGGAAAGAATCTGAGCAGAAATAGCAGAAAGACAGGAAGGCCATGCCTGTTAGTATACATGATGGAAATATGGTATCAGTAAAAGATCCAATAGTCAGTCTGAGGAAATGGAAAGAAATGGAAAACATACTTCAAATTTCTTTCAGCATATCTGATCAGCTGAGTTCACTTATGTATGGATATTGATGTATTTGATATTTTGTAAAAAACTTTTTCTGGATCTCCATGCAGGGCTTGCACAGCAGACAGCAGGTACAGCATGCCAATAGAGTATTGCTGAAACCAAATCTTTATTTTTCAACAACTTCCAGCTATCTCTTTGTGGAAAATGCTGGTAGCTTTGCTATAATACCCCAGGGAGCTAGATCCAAGATGTTTTGATGATCATTCTGCTACAAACCTTTTATTTTTCACCGAGAACTGTCAGGGCTGCAAATTGAATTCTCAGCTGAAGTCCACAAATATTGACTGTAGACTTGGTTTGCCAACATAAACCAAGCCAGATTGTTACAGTAGATTTAAGATGTTCTCTTTTGTAGCACTCATTGCAAGTATACGACTTAAAATATCAAACCACTTAACAGTTTGGAGCTATGCATCTACAGAAATAGTGTGATATGTGTACTTTTTACAGTTACTTAATAAATCCTTGTAATATTACATTTGTGTAATACTCTTCTCTTTACAAGATACCCTTTTTTTGCTATAGTCAAAAACACAAGCAAGATTTCAGATTTAAAACTGAACTTAGAAAAGTCTATTTTATGAATCCTATCATAACACAGTTGTAGGTAACCTTAGGTCAGAATTTCTCTCGGAGACCAGTCAGAAAATAAGTATAAACTTTTCACAGTTCACTTAAAACTTTATAAAATATTCTACACAACACAACATGGTATATTAATCCTTTTAAACTATTTTCCTGTTCTGTTTTATTATTTGGCCATATGTTTTGGGTCAACACTACAGCATCACGCAGTTGATTTTACTTTTTAATAAAGTTGAGAATGTAGATTTTTATTGTTCACTAGTAAAATGTGTTGTATAAACAATATACTATAGGCACAACTGACCTACAATAATTCTTTTGGAGCTCAGTGTGGAATATAGTAACTACACCATCATTATTATGCTCTTTGTGCTTGTCCAAAGCCATTCTGAAGGTCATTTCAAATGTTGTCTCCCACTGTGCCTAACATTCGTTATTGAAAAATAATCTTTGGTTCTCACCACTGCAATGAATTTGTTTGCTTTAGACTTCACTGAGTTACCGTGTCACAGAAATGCAAAAGTGTGACCTAGGGAATGACTATTTCTGTTCCTAGGGCATTTTGATACATTACCTTCTCTGTAATAGTAGTTTGGAGCTCAGTACTAAAGGAGAGTTCAAACTCCCTAAATATGAAACAAGCTAACAAAATTCTACTGCTCAAACTCACTTTAGCTTCATTCAAAAGTTGTTCTAAAAGCAGATCTTGGCCACAGGGACCAGGGCAATCCACTGACCACTTCATCAATGCCAAGACTCTCATTTATACCCTGCATTCTGTACCATCTGATAAATCTCAAGTTAAAGTAAATTCATGATATCTGCATGGTGCCATGAGTGAGGTCTCAGTTAAATTCATTTCAATCTGGATGAGATCAAGGATTCTGACAGCATTCCAGATATAATTAATCATCCTCTCTTGACTCAGAACTCAGTACTCTGCAAACATGCTTACCTCATTCTCTTTCTATTCTCACAAACTCCACAGACTTCTGGTTCTTTTGAAAAGAGGAGTTTGTAGCAACTCCACACAAGATGATCTAACAAGAAAATTTCTGCTTTTCAGAACTTATGGATGATCAAGGGCTAAAGACAAAATGTTTCAAAAATACAAGAGAAGTAGGAAAAATATTACATGATTATGCAGTGATAGAGCAGCTTTGATGGAAACCCTGCATGTAGCCAGGATCAATACACCACCATATTCTTCAATACCCAACATGAGGCTCAGGTAATTTAAGATAAGTGTAGAAACTGGGAGACAAAAAGGGCAGAACATTTATGGAACTCTGTTAGAGACCAAAAATGATGGTGGGAAATTTTGGTTGTTCCAATTTGAAGGGATGAGGAGTGGATTTTTTGTAAATTATCTGCATTCACTCAGTGTGATGATGAGGTTATTCTGATTTTGATGTGGCAAATTCTTTTTTGTTGGTTGTGAAGATTGCGCGTTAAATATGGCTTTAATGACAAATCTTAAAAGTGTGATTCAAAGAGGCTAGACATGGAATACATTGACTTTGCATGGTAAGGTTTTGGTGGCAGAAGGGTTGCAGGGGTAGCTTATATGAGAAGCTGCAAGAAGGTTCCTTTGTGTCCCATAGAACCAGAACCAGCTGACTCCAAGATGGACCCACCACTGGCCAAGCAGCCACAGTGATAATGCCTCTCAGGTAACATACTTAACATGTAGGGATAAATATAGGCCCCTATGGTGCAAGAGAACTGCCATAGCACTCAGCAAAAGTGTACCAAAACAGCTTCTTCTGAAAGAATTTGAAACTTGGAAGATGTGTCACATTTACTCATTGTTTATTTTATCTCACAATAAACATCAAAACTAGATTACTCTAGTCTGGTACAGTACAGCAATCCATAAACTCTCATGTTCTGTGCCTTCTTTGTGGACAAAACTTTAAAGGAACATGACACGTAGGGGATGCCATCTATGAAAATAATAATGGACCATTCCGATTTTTTATTTTAATCAAACTAGAAAAAAAGAGCTAAAGGTCATCTAGTCCAAATCACTTGCAATGAGCAGGGACATCTTCAACTACCCTAGGTTTTTCAGAGTCCCATTTGACCTAGCTTAAAAAGACAGGTCACCTACCATCGCTCTGAAAAACACATTACAGTGTTTCACTACTCTCATTGTAAAAGTTTTTCTTTTTATTTAATCCAAAGCTACTGTCTCTTAACTTAAAAACATTGCCCCTTGTCCAATTGTTTTAGCCCCTGTTAAGAAGCCTGTTCCC
This sequence comes from Cisticola juncidis, assembly GCA_013400215.1. Lineage (NCBI taxonomy): Eukaryota > Metazoa > Chordata > Aves > Passeriformes > Cisticolidae > Cisticola > Cisticola juncidis. The sequence continues at coordinate 162,139 of VXBR01000456.1, forward strand.
ATCTTCCTTTCTAGCCCCCTTTAAATCTTGGGAGGCCACAAAATTGTGTGCCTGGAGCCTTCTGTTGTCTGGACAACCACAACTCCTCATCTTTTCCTCATAGGAGTGGGTTTTCTCATCATTTCCATTTTCCTCCTTGGACTCAGTTCAATACCTCCATGTCTTGTGAGAGGGACCCCAGAGCAGGACACGGTATCGCACACAGATTTTCATCAGAGCAGAGCAAAGGGAGAAAAACACATCCCTCAGCTATGGAGGCCTTAATTTCATGTCAGCAGTTTGCATGCCAAAAGTTGATCTTGTGACAAACCTGGAAAAAAATTGGGAGAACAAGAAAAAGTGGGGAGAACAAGGACATTGACTTCTCATCACTTCTCATATTTGACATATTCTTTTCAGTCTGATGCAATAAGTACTTGAATAAATAGCAGAGTTGTGATTCAGCTGGAGTTTTAAAATAGTTTTTTTACTTTTGTAAATATATCTCAAAATAAATCACTGAGTTTCATTTTTGTCTGGCAGAGGAAGGAATATTAGGAGATAACTGTGTAAATCTCTTTGTACTGACCCTAGAGGTTTTTCTGATGTTGTAAATTATTTAAAGTGCAGGTTTGTACCTTAAGATGTAAAGCAGAGGCTCTTAAAGAATGCAGACTTTTGTGTTCAATCCAAATTTGTAATATATATTGTCACACATTGTCTCTTATAATCAAATTTTGGAGAATTGTACAGAATAATGTTTAATTATAGGTTGTAGTTTTGAAAGTGGGGGGTGAGGTACACACTTTAAGCCCTTCAGCACTTCTCTTAGCACTGTTACTGTTTCCCCATTTTCATGATCACAGATTGGGAGTTGTTTGCAAGCTACTTCAAAATTGCTCACACTATTCATGCAGTTCATTGAAAGGTGTTGACACCATTGCAAGGAAATTGAGCTCGTATGTTTACGTAGGCAAGTTTACAACAGCCTAAATCTTCTTGGGATTAAACGAACAAACAAACAAAAACCCCACAACAACCAAATTTACAGCGGCCAGTACCTACTGGCTCGTACCCAGGGTCATTGACCCCTGTTTCCTTCAGAAACCTTAAGACAAGCAATAGTATTAAACATGCAGCAGCAAATTGCTATTCTCTTAACTTGTGGTTTTCTCCTAAGCATGGCTGAGACATGTAAAACCATAAGACCCTTTAAGTTACACAAGTATTCATAATCCCTCACATCTCATTCAAATAAAGTCTTTAGAACCACCTGATGCTGCCTGGACATCTGTCACTACAAATAAATTGATTGTAATAATAAAAACCTAAAATTAAACAAAACTAATTGTTATTATGAGAAGAGTGCATAATTCTACAGTGTACCACATAAATACTTATACCTTCTCTCTCCTGAAAGGCAGCAGAGACTAAATGAAAATGTGGATAAAATATTTCTGTTGTGGATAAAATAACAACAAACTTAACATTGTAAGTACTCCCAAGTCACTCTGTAAAATTCAGAACATGATGAATTATTTGTACACAGTACAGTGAAAACAGTACTTGTTAAATCAAAGCAAACAGTTTTGGATCCTAATGTAAAAGAGTACATTCAGAGAAAGTTGGCTTGCTCAGCTGTTTTCTAAATAATTAAATTAGCTAAACAAGGTTGTGATGGAAGGAAAAAAAATCTTTATAGAAAAGAAAATCCAAGGCATAAAAGAAAGCATTTCTTTAAAGAGAAGACAAATTAATTCCATTTATCTTCTAATTCCATTCCATTCCCTTCTATTTATCTTCTAATATGTGTTTTAGAATGCATATTACAAGAAATTAATTTTAATTTACTAAGTGAAGGAATTACCTTCCTGTTTCAATCATAGTTCAATAAATGTGTATTTAAAACCAGTCTAAATCTTAACTGCAGACACTATGAAACTGAATGATACCTTGGGTTTAGAATTTATTTATATTTCAAATTGCTTCTATCTAATTAAAGTGAAGTTTCAATCCTGAGAGATCACTAGGATCAGAAATGAATCAGACAAGTACTTTACAATTTTCTGTGCCCTGCAAAGAATATGAAATACCTATATTTATTGTTTTAAGACAAGACAAACAGTATAAGATCAAAGGTCTGTCCTAATGAGTAACCTCTTGCTAACAGTGTCCCAAGTCAGAAGTGTAAGTAATGGAAGAGCACTATAACAGGACAAAGAGGATGTGATACTTTGCAAAAAAAAACAAAACCCAGAGGCTTCAACGTTTTCAGTTAAGAAACTTGCTGGTCTAGAGTTAATTTTTCTACTTATGGATTATTTTCCATAAATTAGGCTTTTCTCCTCTTGAGTTCATATAGAATCCTAGAGTCTGTAACAGACTTGTTGCAGTAAGAGGAGTCCTTTTCTCTTGCCACTTTTGAACTACTCCCAGGTATGTTTATCAAGTACATCATAGGGGATTTTTTCAGCAGAAGTACCAGTAGACAATAAATGACTTTTTTCATTGTCTGTGCCACCAAGAGTTTAATCGTCTTTCAGGTTTCCTTCTGGACAGACAGCTGCTTGTTTATCTTCATTGTAACCCTTGAGGAAGCTACCCTTGATCTACCCTTGACCTGCCTTTGATCACCTCCCACTGCATCTGCAGCATTTTGATTCCCACAGTAAACGCAGCTTTGAAGAAAATCTCCTGTTTGTGCCACTCACTCCACACTGAACAATTCTAATGCATAAGATCTAGATTTCTTCCAGGCAAAACCAATCAACTTGACCAGGTTTGCTACAAGCAGAAAACTTTGAACCATGGTAGAAATATCTGGCTGTAAGGAAAACTCCCAGGCTATCTACAGCATAGGTGCAGAGTCCTTAGCATTAGCTGCTCTGCTTGGTTAGTGAAGCTATGTGACTCATCTCCTCCCTCTGGAACATATTAATTCTGATACCGTGTCTTGGAGATGTAAGAAAGTTATAACTGGTATTGAAGAAATTGGTGTGTATTTTAGCAGCTTAATAACTTCCAGTATACATTTCTTAATAACTTGTAACAAAATCTGGCTTTTTGACTGCCACTAATCTTTAGGTTGACCTTTCCATTTCGCTATCTCCTAACAGCCTGTACTCTGGTTGAAATCTACTACTTCTTACAATAATTCTGACTTCCTCTGAAAATTTTACTCAAGGGAAGAGCATCAATATGTGCTACAACAGACCCAAACACACTAAGTTAGTAATGACTCCAATCCCCAGGAAAAGTGTCAGATTACTGCAAATAGGTAGAATATGCTTTTTTCAGTCACACCTTAACTTTCTCCTTCTGCTTTAAAATGAGGATCTAACATCCCACAGAAAAGGCCTTCCATGGTCTCTGCACTAATCCACAGGTTCTTGCCAAGGAACCTTTTAATTGCCATTCTGTGTTAGATTTATAGGCCATTTTGCATCAAAGCAATGAAAAAAGGAGCAGAACATCAGATATCTAATGTGAGCTTCTTACAGATCACCATGTTGGAAGGGTTGGAGCATAGGAACAGCATATATAAAGATAAGGCCACACATTATGCTTCTAGTTGTATTTTCTTTTTACCAATTAATAAAAAAATCTAATCTAATCAATACACTCAGGCAATATTGAGGGAAAGGAAAAAAAGGGTTTTGAATCTCCTCCTATTTTCCCTTGCAGAAGTACTTTTTGAACTATAATAATGAAATTACTGGCATAAATCAGCAGTGACAGCTGCCTGGTGACTGTGCTGGCTCCAACTCTCTTCAGGGATCCTAAGGTCCCAAACGGATAAACCCCTGAGGCAAGCTGGTATGACCCCATGCTTGGTTCTGCTGCCTGCAGCTCCTTTGCACCAGACAATGCTTCATTTTTCAAGCATATAATGTTATGCATATTAAAAGCTAATTGAGATGAAATTGTGACACCATGTTTCTCTACATCCAGAGAAATATGGTAAAGAATGGAACTCCTGATTGTAAAGCAGGTAGGACTTCAGCAACTCTTTTAACAATCATTGAATCATAGAATAGCTTTTGTTGGAAGACATCCCTTTGGTCATCTTCCTGCCCCACCTCTGGACCTGCTTCAGCAAGTCTGTGTGTAGGGCTGGGTGATCAGAGCAGAGCAGAGCAGAACCCCCACCCTTGCCCAGCTGGACAGGCTGCTGTGGATGCAGACCAGGATGGGGTTGGCTCTCTGGGCTGCCAGTTTATATTGCCAGGTCAAGGTTTTCGTGCACCAACACCCACAAGTGCTTTTCCTTAGAGGTGCTCCCAATCTTCATTCTCCATCTACCCTGTAGTTGCACTTGTGGGTGCCCCAGACCATGTGCAGAGCTTTACACATGGCCTTGTTGAATTTCATTAAGTTTGCATAGTGCCATCTCTCAAGACTGTCAAGCTCCCTCTGGGCAGCAAATTTTTCTTCATCACCCAGCTTTGTATTGTTAGCAAACTTTCTGAGGGTGTTCTCAATTTCACTCTCCCTGTCAGTGACAAAGGTGTTAAGCAGTGCTGGTCCCAATACTGACCCCTGAGAAATGTTACTCTTTACTGTTCTACCCTTGGACACCAAACTCTTTGAGTGCAACCATCCAGCCAAGTCCTTACCCATAAAATGTGTGTTTCTCCAGTCTGGAGAGAAGGCTGATGTGTGGGATAGTGTCAAACTGTTTGCCCAAGTCCCAGTAGCTGATGTCACTCTCTCTTGCCTCATTCAACGCCTCTGTAACCCCAGAAGACCACCAAATCTGTCAGGCACAATGTGCCCTTTAGGAAAGAGTGTTGATTGTCACCAGTCACATGCTGTAAATTGTTTTTTTGGCATATGCCCTGCAAATATGTCACAAGAGAAGAATCAGCTTTTTTAGACTTATCTTTTTATCCTTTGATCATCTTAGAGTTCACCACATCCCAGCTCTTCTGTTCTGCCTTCTTTCTCAGTAATTGTTTCTCACATTCATTCAGTAGAGGACAAACTTAAAAAAAAACAATTCAACATGGTCTAAAATGACAGTCTGAAACAAAACAGGGAATGAATTTAGTATCAAAAGCAGATATGAAACATTTTCTTTGCATTGACTATATTCCTTTCTATCTTAATTCTGCCCTAACAATATGGAATTGATAGTGTTGCCATGGGCAACTTCTATTACCAAGATACATTTTCCTGTTTCATTAACAATCACACCTTCATCTTATCTCAAAAAAAAAATCAATTCTCTTTCATGCCTTACTCTTATCCTTTCATTTCCAAATTCACAAATGTATTGAGATGTATGTTTTCCTAGCTGATTTCTAACTTTTCTCCAAACTTGAGGTTTTTAAAATATCCTTTTTTTAATTAACTATTTACTTTTTCTCTTTTCCAATACAAAATTTGGAGGCTAGAAGAGTGACTGAGAAGGCAGAGGTGCATTGAAGATCTAACTCTTTTCTTGCTGATTGTATTTCTTTTCTGGCCATGATCAAAATTACATTACAAAATCAAGACTAAGTTGAAGTGACAGATGTAAGTGAGTTTGTTTTTAGCTTTTACTGCATTTCTGTAGGGCAGAAAATGAAGATAATGGGCACCTAAGTAAGCCACATAGGAGCAGAATTAAATTCTCTGTAATATAGTTCTAACATTACTGTGTCACTATAATAAGATTAGTCTTGACTGTGTAGCTTATCTAACATGGTTTAAAAGCCTTTGGTGTACAATTAATTTGTGCTAGATAATATTTTAAAAATCATGTCCCAAATTCCTCCCTGACATTACTTCATACTTCATTACTGGTTTCAGCAGAGAGACACAAGGGATTAATTTGGTACTAGCAATTTACTTTATAAAGTTCCTATTACCTTTGATATTTTCAGGTGTTATGGATTTTTAAATGCCCCCGATAATTAGCAGACAAAAGTATTATATAGTGCTACATATATTTTGTTGCATTCAGAACAAGGTCAACAGCTGAGGGACAGATGGAACTGGAGTTTACTTAAGTTCATGGTCACTTGCTATGAGAATGAGGAAGTTTACTTCATCTGTTGTCTCAGTGTAGGACTTCTTTACACAACACTGAAATAAATTGAGGTAGTCACTAAAAAGAGACCAAGAGCAAAAAATATCTTCAAGTCATAAGCCAAATTCATTAAGGACAAATCTATCTGCAACTTTTCCACAATGACTTGTATGTATTTTCAAGTTTAAAAAATCCTGGACTTGTTGCTTGCCACAAAACATAATGAGGGAATAGTTTTTCCATGCAAGCTGTTTCTTATATTCCTTCTTACACTGTTCACATTTAGAGATACTACAGCAAGATAGAAAAAATACCTCTTTCACACCGCAGATACAATGGGTGTCCATGTATTACATAGGTAAACAATACATTATATGCTTGCATATGAATTCAAAAGCAAGAAATATGTCATTTTAAGAGCATCAATAAAGTACTTACTCCTATGTTTGGCCATATCTAACCAGTTTGTGGGCTGTGGTGTCAATTATCCAGTTCTTATTTCTCAGCTGGCTTCTAAATATGGAAGTAGGTGAGCACAGTATTTTTTACTCTGTTATGTGTTGTCAACTAATCAAAATGCAAAGAAATGTGAAACTTCAATATTGCTTACTTGTTCTTGCAGCAGGGAACATCTTGTCAATCCCACCTGCACTGCTTTTTAAATGATTCGCTGACATTAAATTTCATCATGCAGAGAAGTGTTGGTTTCCATGTGATTATGGCTCTTAGATCCAAAAAGAACTACTTAGTGGTGTCAAAGCCAGTGGAATTATTTTCTTTTGTTCTGCTTTTATTAGGGAGATGTTGCTGGTTGAGGTTTAATTAAAAGAAAATAAAGTTTTGACTTAATAATAGTACATGAACTTGCAAATAGACAAGGGAAGAATAAAAAAAAATAAAACCAGTTTATTTATTCTTAGCATAACTTGCAAGAAAAGTTTCAAGAGAACCCAGCAAGATGCTGTCAATGGAGCAGTTTCAGAGAAATTTGATCAGCCTTAAGGAGTTGCACGGTTCTGCTTTCCCAGGGTTGGCAGAACCCATGGCTGGCTGAAAGAGGCATGGGAGGAGAACAAAAGGACCAGTCAGGACCCCCACTTGCAAAGTTAAAGCACTCTCGGGCCATTGAATAAATGTGTCACCTTACCCACAACAGCTCAAATACAGCACTAGTAGATGTTGCACTTGGGTATTAGAATGACCCTCTCTTGGATCCTACACTTCTTTTGCTTTTTTTATTATTTCCTTCAGATGGTTACACTTGCCCACAAATCCAGTAATGGTTTTTTATGTGAAGTGTCATACCAGGTACCACTGTCACTGCCTCCAAAACATGAGACTGAGAGTTTCTGCAAGTATTCAGTTATTTTTGTTTCTGCAAAAGTATTCTTACTTTTATTACCTGTACCATGTATGGTTGGGCATCAGAACAGTAATGATTATCATATAACATATTAAATGTTACTCATAATAAGATTTCCAATGCACCAAAAATACAACCAAGGCCAAAGAATTGTTTCTTTTTTCTCCTACCCTTCACAAAGTGGACCCATTTATATTCAGATTACTTTGTGGTAGTGCTAGGTCAGTAAACACTATGTAACTTTAATCAGAAAAGCTTACAGTTAATACCCAGGACTCCCATTGAAATGTGTGCTGGTTTTTTTGTTTCTCAAAATAAAATATTTTACGCAACATGATATACAGAAATGCTCATGTTGATGCAGTCTTTAGAAGAAAAGGAGAGTGAGCTGTTTGAGTGTGTTCCTGCTGTTTGAAGCGTGGGTCATTAATGTTTTATTGGTGTCTTTCATACAGTACCCTTTATACAAAAGATTTTCAAATAAGCTGGATATAAAAGCTGGCTGGCCTCCCAATTTAACAGCACTAAGCGGTTGTTTCCTGCATAAAAATGTATTTGTGCTGCACAGATGACAGGATCTAAAATTCCAGACAGTGTGAGACAGTTGAAGAAACAAAGTCCCAGGGCTATTATAAATGAAAACGACATAATAAAAAAGGTACACTCACAACAGGAGTTTGTTCTTTGAATATAATCGCTGTTTCACACTTTAAAAGAATAATTTCAGATTTCTCTAAGCACAAATCAATAAATTTTTGCAATGAGTGGCAGATATTTTTCTTGACTACCTTGTTTAGCCTTATCTTTATCACATTTTGCCACTGGGGTAATATTAAAAAGGCCATATAGAGACCTGTACTCAAGCAAGAATATATTGAGATGATTTCAGAGCATTTGGTTGGCAATAGGGTTTTAAATTATGTTCTTTGGTCTCAAGCATCAGCAGTAGGAGTATTCACAGATCTATTTGAAGAGATATTGTTATGGACTCCCCTTGACTTCCTCTACTGGCAAGCAAGTCTGTGGAGGAGTAGGATTTTACCTAATTTTCATTATTTAGAGTCACAAGGCTTGTACCAAGATGTGTAAGTTGTCATAGGTCCCTTTTATCCCACAAATTGTCTTGTTCCTTCATCTTGTGCACAATTCCCTCTTGTTCTCCAATTATAAAGTCATTAACATCAACAAAAACAAGAGGCACTGCATTACATAAAAGTAACAATAGAAGGGTCCTGTATGACATTAGATAAAGGAGATTTTGGAAGTGAGACTAATTTTCTTAGAAATTAGATTTTTTTTTTTAAATAACTGTTCAAGTCTGTAACAACTAGTGTTTACAAAGATGTTTTTAATTATTGTTCATTTTATGTCTGCAAAGAAGAGACAGTGTTAGTTTTATGATATAGGAGAAATATGTGCAACGAGAAAGCAAACCTAGCCAATATCATAGTCCATAAGTTGCTTTTATATTTATTATTTATTGACTAACTTTCAATCTTGCAGGTGCTTCAGAAAAGCAAACTTTCTGCTGAATAAAGGAGCAAAATAGTAGTGAAAAAGCTTCACTCAACCTTTTTAGTTCTGTTTGCAGTAGAGATACATGTTTCTCCTTGACAGTACTTCCTTAGACCCTTCTAAAACTGCAGGACCAGAAATAAGTCTAAATAAAAGAAGCTACTAATTAGCTGATTATTAAATTCCTCAGTTTATCACAAATAACCAAACATCATCCAAAAACATTTACTTTCATTTGAAACATATTTTGAACATATTCCTTTGAGAACCTGGCACTCAGATAAAAATGGGGTTAGGTACTGGGCTGCTGGAGCACAATCCATTACCTCGTGTTAGATGCTGCTTGCCACACACTGCACCTAAAGGGATCTGACTGGTGCCAGGTGAAAGATGCAAAATGACAGTGCTTGCACAGTCCAATTTAAATGTGTCTACCTAAGCTCAGAATTTCCTATGTTAGACCCTAACAAATACATAAGACGCCTATGCAAATCAAAACTCATTCTTTTCTGTGACTCAGACAACTCAATCACTGTAACTGGAGAGCACAGCTTGCACAGTGGATTCACAGCTCTGTTTTCTGTCAAAAAGAAAAGCAGAAATAACTTTCTTTAGAGAAATACAGCTGTGATTCCCCCAAGCTCTATCCTGCATCTTAGTACTGCAGCACTTGGTCACAAGTCAGCATTGAGTAGTGTAGGAATTAAATGAAAATTTCATCTCTTTTTTAGTCTCAGTGTTTTCTCCTTTTCTCAAAATGTAAATAGTAATATGAAGTCTAAGTTATGTGAAAGAACTTTCTACCCATTTTCTTATTCCACTTAGCTGGGAGATTTTAAGCATTTGCTGACTGAACAAGTAGAAGAGATAACTGGTTCTGTTGACATTTGGCTGGCAGTAGGCTGACATACCTTCCAAAATCTTCTCTGAGGACTGTTCAAGGGTTCTAGATTATTGTTTCATGTAATATACAGTCTTGAACATCACCATTGGATTAGTGCCCCAGTTGCTGAGCTACTGTAAAAGAGGAGCTCTGTTTACTCCTCTGGCTATGTTTTGCTTTTTTTTTTTTTTTTTTTAGAGTAAGGGTGACAGAATTCACATCCTGGTTACTAGTTTTGATGTTTCCATAATTAATTTTAGAGGGACATTATCCTGAAAAATGCAACCTATATTTGATTCTGTTACCTGGAATAAGAATCATGGACACTTATTATGAGGAGAGAGTTATTTGTATAAACTTTGCCAGGGCAGCATGATATGTTATGATAAAAAAACAAGAGCAGTATACATACGTGACTTGAATAATCATCAGAACCTTTGACTGCTTCCTAAATAACAAAACAAAAAATGAAACAACCCAAACCTATTTTTTTTATCCCTATCATACTGAAAAATTAGGCAGTTACATCTAAGGGATTCTGGAGGGGGATGTTATAGAGTGAATTTGGGTTTCTGTAGGTTTTTTGACTGCTTTTTATGCTTTTCTCATTTGGCGTGTAAAACATTATCATTTCTGGCATGCACACCAGATGGGCAGTAGGAAATAAATGGATAAATAAAATCTTAAATGTCTGAAGCCTTTAAATTGATTACTATGTTAGTTAAATACCAAATGACTAATTTGCATGTGCACATTTCAACTGAGCAGGATTTATTTTATTTAAAGGTCTGACATATAATCGAGTTTTGTTTGTCATACCCTTTGACGCCCAGCTCTTTACATAAACCTAGCTTTAAATAACATGCAGCTGGTGAAAACAAGTCTGTGGTAATAATATAGTTACCTTGTATTCCTTCCCAATTTAGAAATAGCTCATGCTGCCTGCATGATTAACAGATATGCTGGGATATTAGATGTCACAAGGAAAAATATCTGCTCTGTCAACATTCATTGTAGAATTAGTTCTAGATAATTTCATACTGTGCAATACAGCACAAGTGAGGCAGATCTGCCTTGTGAATGTGCGTGTGGGAGGATGTGCTAAAGCCCTGTCACCCTGAAAATCAGGTCCTTTCCCTGTCAGTCTTTTATTTCTGTACAACTTCTGAGTTTAGAACTATCTTCTTTATCACATGGATATAAACTTCATCTCAGGGGGAAAGGCAGGGGTTTTCTGCATCCACCAGCACACTTGACTAGCTGCAATGTTGTAACAAACACCTTGTTTTACAGCTGACTTCCTGCTGGAAGCAGGATACAGTGACTCAGAGGATTCGGGATACAGTGACTCGGTTTAGAGGTGCAGAGTCGTAGCAGGACAGTGATTCATTATCCCTCTATTTAACTTGTCTTAATCCTTGACCAGAGCAAACACTCACTAATCTACAGTAGCACAGGAAAAGTCACAACTGATGTGTTTTCAATATTCTGGTGCCACAACACTGAGTTCTGCGTTCCTGTAGCACCCATGTTGGCAGCAGTCAAATATTTGCCAGAAGAATCTATGTGTGCGTATTTCTGCATCCTCAGACCCAGTGCCATGCTCACCACAACTGCTGAGACTTGCAGTGGACTTTAACTTCTGATAAAGCCTCCTTAGGTAGTTGGACAGAATAATCATTATATGTCCCTCCATATTAAATTTTTCCTTTCCTTTCCTTTCCTTTCCTTTCCTTTCCTTTCCTTTCCTTTCCTTTCCTTTCCTTTCCTTTCCTTTCCTTTCCTCTCCTCTCCTCTCCTCTCCTCTCCTCTCCTCTCCTCTCCTCTCCTCTCCTCTCCTCTCCTCTCCTCTCC
>VXBR01000457.1:883-75250 GCA_013400215.1 Cisticola juncidis
TTTTTTTTTTTTAAGAGGAAACTGAGTCATAGTGAGTTTTGTAGTTTGACCAAGTCATGCAGTCGTTGTGTGGCTGATAAGTTGATAAGGTGTGAGGCCAACTAGCATGATTAGATTTTTGTTCTACAGTGTGGACTGAAATTAAATAATGCTTAAATACCCACAAAAGAAACAATTCAACCTAATGAATTAGTGTGTTTTATTGGTTTTTGGACTAAGTGAACACCTTATCCCTGAACAAAGGTAAAGGATGGCCAGGTTGGATGAAGCTCTGAGCAGCCTGGTGTAGTTGAAGATGTCCCTGATCATGGGTGGATTTGGAACTGGATGATCTTCAAGGTCCCCTTCCATCCCAAACTGTTCTATCATTCTGTGAAAGGTCTTTATCTCTTTATGGTGTAAATCAGAAGTTTACCATAAAATGTTTGTATAGTAGAGGCACAAATAGCATTTGGATGCCCCTTAGGGTGGTGGGTTTATTTCTCCCCGATTGGTAGGGGTCAGAAAATAGACATGTTGCCTTGACTTCTTTGGTTCCTTTCCCAAGTGTGTTTTGATCAGCGAGGAGAGTGAGCTGGAAATGTTCTCCCACAGCTCTTCACCACACAGGTTGCAGCTGGGCTGGGAGCCTGGCTGCTTAACCAGCCTGGTGTGACTGCCCAAAGTGGGCCACAAGCAGCTCCTGCCAAGCATGGTATCTCTGTGTGCCAGCCTTGTTTTGAGGCTGCTCCACCTCTGGGTGGAGTATGGGCTGCTCTGCTGTAGCAGAAAGCATTTTCCTGCCCTTCCAAAAACTTCTTCCACTCCAAAATGTTCCCATGACTGGCTTTCTGAGTGCAATGAAGGTGCTCTCGCTCTGGTCCCTTGAAGTGGTCACAGGTACTGAAATCTCAGATGCAACATGGGCAGGAGTTTGTGCGGGATTCATTTTCACAATCACAGGCTGCTGCATCCTGCAGCCAAAAGAGCTTTCTCCATTCCCAACTCTGGAGCTAATGGTGATGTCTCTGTGTCCTGCAAGGATTGCTGACCACAGTGGCTATTATAAACCAGTCAGTCTGGGCATGGGAGCTGTATTGCCTTCACAAAGGGCTGAGCTTTATTTATAAATTGAGTGTGCTGGGCTGCTTCCTGTGGAGCCGTTATCACTCTTGTCTCCTCCAGTCTGTCTGTTGTGGTGAACCTTGTAGCCAGCTGCTTTGTGAGCAAGGCGCCTGGGGAAATGGAAGGAATGTTTCCACTCCTAAAGTCTGTGATCCTTTGGGGTGGAATTGGCAAAAATAAACCCCTAAATGCCACCGCAGACTGAGCTCTCCCTGCAAGACACCATTCATGGTACACTGTACAGATCTGACGCATCTTGTCTCATTTTCTGCGTGCTTTCACATCAGTGCTCTGCCTTCCAGCAGTGAAATGATGTATGTCGATACTTAGAGGTCATAATTTAATTTCTGAATTCCTGCAGGTTATGTGGGAGACTCCTAGTTGTCAGAGTCAACTAGGACTAGAAGTCAGAGTTGTCATATTTAGGGCTGGCATTGTGAGGAGATTTTTGGAGATTTTCTTCTGTGTATTTTAGAAACAGGTCATCAGACAGTTGGTAGTTTCCTGCCTCTTTTACCTGGGAAGATGTGGCTTTCCCTCACTTTTCTGTGTCATTTCCAGGCTTGGGCATTTGGTCATTTTTGGTGTGGCAGTGGGAGAGTTGGAAGCTGGCTGTGTGCTGGCGATGGACCGACCGCGCCAAGGTTCAGCCCCTGCCCAGTAACCCTGTGCAGAAGATGCATTCCCTGCCTTCTGTTTTCCTTTTGTTCCAACTTTGTCATCCTAAACTGGATGATGCCTGCAGCCATCTGCTGCATTCGGTTGTCTGCGGCATCATGCCGACTCAATTATGCGCCGCTCTGGGAGAACAGCAGGCCGGTTTTCTCTTCAGCTTTGAAAGAGTGTTTTTCCCTTGCACAGGAGGGCTGAGGGAAGTAACAGCCTCCAGGAGCAAGCTGGATAAGCTGTTCCCAGCCATGTCAGGTGGACTGGCATTGCCTGTGCAGCCCAGGTGTGGTGGGAGAGCTGCCAGTCTGTCACCGTGCCGAGATGCTGTATCCTGGGACTCGGTGCTCCAATGCTGTGGCAGATGTACTCCCCTGTGGCAGCACTTAACCACTTGGCACTTTTCAGCTTTATCACATCATTTACTTTTCGTGGATATATATTAAACCAAGGGTATTTCTATTAAACCAAATGTTTTGGGATGATAGGAAATTAAAAAAGGAGTTGGTGCAAGTGTAAATTACATTTGCGTTTTTTTTTCAAATCATCCAGGAGGGAATGGCTGCAAAGGGATGATGTTGAGCCTTACAGTGGACTCCTAGCGAAGTTGTTTCATTGTGCTTTTGTACTCAGAGAGAAGTGACCACGCAGGAGGATTTATGTGTGTGATTCAGCCTGTGACATCAGTCTTCTTCCTGTGGTGGGCAGAGGAGACATACCAAAATCTGGGTTGAAAAATGATCTCTTTTTTTCCCTTTTTTTTCTCTTCCCCCTTTCTTTTCTTTTTTTCTTTTTTTCTTTTTCTGCAGATTTAGGATAAATTTTGGGACTCCAGGACTGCTTCATCTTTTCTTCTTTGCTTTCCCTGCAGATAGTGGACTTGATGGATTTCAACATGCAGCCACTCATGTTTGATGTTTGAATCCTTCTGGGCTGTCCATAGTGTCCTGATCCTTTTTCCCCTTCAGTAAATTCTCCTCTTCTTTACATGAGGATAAGGGGCAGATCAAGTGGTGGGGAGCTAGAAAACATGGACTTGTGCTATTTACATTTAAGACATTTCTGGCCCCACCAGCTGTTCCATGTGTGTTATTTTCAGAAGGGCAGTAATCCACGGGAGGTCAAGAGGGTAGAATTGTGTGAATATGTTGGGTGAAGGAAATCAAGATGCTTGGGAGTACCCAGGCCTTGTCATGACAGAGAGTCTGGATCCCAGATGATTCTGGCTGCGAGAACTCGAGGAGAGTTCTCAAAGTGCTGCTTGTATAGCTAGGAAAGGCTGCTCAGCTGGCTGTTTGTTAGCTGTTTTGAAGAGTCATCTGTGTTTACACTGCTGGCAGGACCACCTGTTCTTTTTTTGAACAATAATGTGTGTGTGTGTGTGTGTGTATATTGCTGCATTTCTGCATTTATTTTTAGCCCTTCCTAAAAACTCCCAACAGGTCGGAAAGATGCTGTGGATTGTGAGTGGTGCCTGGCGGCATTGCTCACATTGATGGTTGTCAGAATTTCCATGCTAAATCTCTGCTTTGAAAGGTTTATAACTCATCCTTCTATTCTTGGTCCTGCAGCTCTCATACCCTGGAAAAAATAAAATAAAATAAAATAAAATAAAATAAAACAAAAAACAAGGAACTTTTTACAAACTACATATTTGCCCACAGCTTTGTGGAAATCAGACTTGTTGGCCTAAACAAGAGCTTTTTCAAAGCAGACATAGGGTCTTGTCACTTTATTTTTCAGCACCTGATTGCAAATGTGAGGCAGGTCTCTTTAATGTGTTTCCTATGGTGAAATGGAGAAGCTGTTCTGCATATCAGGCTGATACAGGCACTGGATGGTGTAAAATGTCAGGGAGCCAACAGCAGCTGGAAGCATAAGAAGCATAAAACCAGATGAATTGTGGCAGAGTTTGGGCAGTCTCCACCTCCGGGGTGACACCAGTTGCAGAATCAAAGGGTGAATGCTCCTTGTATCAAGAATTAGCAGAGAGATGAGACATAACATGTTTTTTTTTACATTCATAAATAAAGGACATGCATTTTGCTATTACATGCAATCAGCAAGAGAGTTCCAGTACAAAGGAGCAGTTGATGATTTTAAGAAATACACAGTTATCCCTTATTAACTTTATGGTCCATGTTTTGGAAGTGTCTCCCATCCATGCAGGGCACAGCAGTTTGCAGTTGTTCATCTGCACCATTCCCTGTGAAGTCCTACACACATCCTGATGATTCCTGGTGCCCCCACAGAAGAGATGTGCTGAGAGGAGATGTACTGGAGTACCCAGGTGCTGCTGAGAATCCATGGCAAAACAGACAACAGTACACAGGAACCTGACTCATGCAACAGTGCCAAAGGGAGTGAGCTGCATTTCTTCTGAGAGTTTTCCCAGGTTTGGAAAGCTGTTGGAATGTTGGCTGCAAACAGTACATTTGTATGCAGGCAGTAGGCACTAATTCAAAACACGAAGGTGTAATGAACTTGAAACTGGGTCCTGATGCACAGTGAGGAGCGTGGAGGGAGCACTGGGAACTTGGGCTAAACCAAAGTCAGGGCAGTTTCTCATGCAGCATTCAGCAGGCCGTTAAAACTCAGCTTATCTTTTGGCAGATGGGAATAACACTGATTCCCTGTCTCTCCAGGAAGGCTCTGAGGTAGGAAAAGTACATGCAGAAGGCTTTGTATATGCAGGAGCTCAGCTGTTTTTCACACTGTATTAGTAGCTGTTTGAATGACAGATATGACCTTTCCTTCAGGTCTTTTCTGACAGCTCCAGACCCTTATGGTTATGAAAACACTGCTATTACAGAATGGAAATAGTTAGGTTGCTTTTGTGCATGGGTACACACACGGTGTTGCTGAAGACTCAGAGTTTAAACTCTTTTATCCTGATTTGTCTTCCCCTGCAACTGATTTTTCTGAAGACACAAAGGTTTTTTATTCTGGTTCCCTTGTACATCTATTGCCTATCTCAGGTCATGGCATTCCTGTAGGCTCTCAGCACCTCCTTAGTGGAAGGCAGGGACCACTGTATTTTTTTCAGATGGGAATTTCACGCAGGCAAAGCCAAAGATGACTGGCCTGTTGTCAGACATAAAACTTCTTGGAGTAGGAACCTGAGGGCACTCTCCAAATTTCCAGGCTGGTGCCTGAGCTGCTTGTCCAAGCTCAGTGTTATCTTTTGCTGCTGTTCTGATCCCATCTGGCTGTCAGCTGTACCAGCCAGTGCTCCGTGGGTATTTATGCTGCTGCCAGTTCTCATGTCTCAATTGGGAGTCATTTAATGCGGGTGACTGAGATTCCTGGAGAGGAGGAATTTGAAATATCCCAGACAATGGTATGGCTGACACAGTTTTTGTCGTAAGACTGTGTTTTAGTATTAATAGTTTTCGTCATAGGCTATGTTTTAGTATTAATTTTCAGGATTGTTGATACACGAGTTTTTCTTGAGCTTCACGATCTGTGGTTTTAGCCATAAAATAGGGTCAGAGGCACAACAGTCTTGGTATCGGAGTTTAATATCCTTCTCTTGTAAATAAACAGAGTAAAAGGGAGGAGAAATATATGTTTTAAATTTTCCAGTGATGGTGAGGTTTTAGGAAAGAGGCGCACAACATTCTTCATGATGCATTTGGCATTTTTGAAGAAAGATTCATGGTAAAGCCTGACTGCAAGTCAACAGAGTCAACACTTGAGTCAGAGAAGGGAATGGGGCATTTCTCCCTCAGTAAAAAACTTGATTGCATGTTCTCTTACTCTCAATTACCCTAATTTGAAGTGGAGAGCTAATGAATATTGCTAAATGGTTTGAAACAAACAGCAGCACTGTGGACAAAAATAGTCATTATGAGCTGCAGTGTATCAACCACAGTGAATTTTTCACAGATTTGTGGCTTTTAGTGCTGGGGTGATTGGTCTGGCTGTTTCTTAGTGTAGGGGAGAGGACCTTACCCACTCATTTCCAATGGGGTCAGTAACTTCTATTGGTACCAGCATACACCTTTTTACATCCCATCACAATAATTAGAAATTACCTCATCCCTAGACTGTGCTTTCCAATTGTTAATTAAAATAATACTTCTCATTGTAAGAATGCTGCTGTTAGAAGAGCAGGCAGCCGTCAGCAATGTTATTCCTTTTGGCAAGAACTTGAAAATCAGGATTAAAATCCTTCTTACCTTTGTCTTGGGAAGTGAAACAGACCAAGCTGCAGACTCCCACTGCAGGCCAGTCTGTGGTGCAGAGATGCTGGGGGTGACACTGCATGGAAGTGCAGAGCAGCCAGGCCTGTCTGTGTCTGTGTTTGTGTGTCAGAATTGCTGTGGATGTGTGATGCTGTGAGGTGGATGTGCTCTGCAGCCTCACTGCTTGCTTAAAAATACACCTGGTGTGATGGCCCTGATTTGGGATGTGGGAGGAGTGTTTTGGAGTGTTCCAGGCGTGCACCAGGGCAGGAAAAGGGATAAAGTATCTCATGTTTTTTTCCTTTGATGATCTGGAGTTCTCAGGTACCTCAGTGTGGCATGCTTGAGTGGTCAGAGGTATCCATCAGGAATCAGTGAGGATTATTCCAAGTTCTCTTTCATTTGATGAATGTCTTTATTGTTGATTTAGGACTGAGTATTTTAATGAACTTCTCAGAAAGTCCTCAAATTTGGCATTTCTGGAAATGTCAGAGATGAATCTTGTGGAGCTAAAAATAGGGAAAGTAAAGTGTAACTATATCCTAAGAAAATACAAGGCCACAGAGGGAAAAAATAATCCAGAACTTAATTTCAGAGGAAAAAAACAGGTGAGAAAAGAGTTCTCATGAAAAAAAATGAATTGAACTGAATGTGAAAAATTACTATGAATTGGAAAAAAGTGCATTTTTTCTGTGAATATGCAGCAAAGATGATGGTAATTTCTGCTTTGTATGTGTACCTAAGTGCTTTCTTGAGTCTGGGCTGAAGTGTAAGAAAAGCAAGGTGGGAAAGAAAATATGGTTTCACTGGACTATACGGTTTTGCAATAGCTAATTTTGGACACTTGTTTCTGAAAAGTCTTGCCTGTAGCCTGGCACACATCAAACTGGTTCTGTCAGAAGCACTTTTCAACCTCAAACTTTGTTCCCAGGCCGAAGAGCTGGCACGGCATTTACTCCAAAACCCAAACAAATAGCAGCAAGTTTCTGACCTCAGGCTTGCCTCTTGCTGCTAATCTGATTCCTTTTAAGGGTAGGAGCTGGTGGTTAACATGATTTCTAGTGAAACCCTGCTTGCAGCTGAATATGAGTGTTGGGTTTTGCTGGGGCTGTTGATAAAAATGTCATGGCCACACACCCATATCCAGTTTCTAGGAAAATCTTCCGATATATCTTTTGCATTCTTTATATGGCTGACCATCACTGACATTCCTGCTTAAGATTATGTTCATGTCCAATAAGAGCATGAAATTTAACTCCCTCATGGGTCCCTACCAGTTCATTTTAACCCCTAGCTTGGCCCCATCTGTTTTATCCTTCCTGTCTGAAACAACTTTATCATAAAGAGGAGCTCTTGCATACAAATAGTCACAAACCCCAGCTCTGAGTAATCCCTGAGCAGCTCCCTGCTGTGATCCAGCCCCAAGAGGTGGAGATGTCCCCTTGAAAAATAGCAGGGGTGTGCAGCAGATTTGGTCCTGCTCCTGCAAATGCTGCAGTGGGTTTTTTTTTTTTCTCTTGCCTGCCATGTGCCAGCCAGAGTTTGTAATACAGAAATGAAAAGAGAAAAAACAGCCTAATTTTCTAATGAAATGTAGCCACCTCGAGGAGAGTGGCTTGTAGCAGACCTACAGGCCTTAAAGGAATATGTAAATATTGCAGGTTTTCTGTGTTTTGCTTTCTGACCTGCTCTGGGGGAATTCTTTTTTCCAATGTACATGGAATGATTGCTTTTATTCACTCAGCAACCAGTGGGTTTGTGTTAATGTGTTGGCATGTTGGAGGACAGGGGAGTGGGTTTTATGCTGGTGCTGCAGTGTGCTCAGAGAATCACAGAACCACAGAATCATACAATGTCTT
Source organism: Cisticola juncidis (assembly GCA_013400215.1). NCBI lineage: Eukaryota > Metazoa > Chordata > Aves > Passeriformes > Cisticolidae > Cisticola > Cisticola juncidis. The sequence goes on from VXBR01000457.1 coordinate 8,700, forward strand.
GGGTTGGAAGGGACCCATCAGGCTCATCAAATCCAACTCCTGGCCCTGCACAGGACAACCCATTAATCACACCATGGGCCTGAGATCATTGTCTAAACTCTTCTTGAATTCTGTGAGGCTTGGTGTTGTAACCACCATTCCCACCAGGCAGTACATCACGGTTCTCTTAGGTGTTTCCTTTTACTAATCTAAACACATTTAATGGTCCTTAAAATGTCTTTTGGCGAGTATTTATTGCATAAAGTCTGCAGTGGAGGTGTGTTGTTTGGTTTGTGATTGGTTACACAGCTCTGGATTGGTTACACAATATTGTTTGTGCTTCCTGAGGGCTGGAGGAGCACAGAGCTGCCTCTGGGGTAGATATTGGCCCATATGAATTTAAAATTTGGTTTCCATGACTGACGTTTACTTTCTGAGAACTCTGTTGCCTGTCAAACTCAATTGCTTAAATGTCTGTGGGAAACCAGTGGTGGTATGTGAATGTGTCCTCAGCAAATTCATTTTTAGAAATGTGGACCAATGTTCACTGGAGAAAAAACGAAGCATTTCTGCATTATTTGGCTACAGTGAGTCTTACAAGCTCATTTGATCCTCTTTCTTTTTCTGTCATCAGATTTTCATGACAAAGTTATATATGTATGGTATTACAATTCCCGAGCTCCCCAGAAAGATCTTTAATCATCTAGACCATATAAGCAACGAACACTTCAGGCAAAAGCAAAGCTATTAATTTTGCACTTCAAAGTCACAGTTTTTTCCCCCTACAAAGTGTATCTTATAGAGCTGCCACTCTCCATCCTCATTCTCAGTCTATCCATATCTCTGGTGCCGCCACTAACCCATATCACTGAAATGTTCTTTATTCACAAATGTGTGCAGAACCTGCATCAGCCCTGTACAGGATCCCTCCTGTCACCCCTGCTGGGAGAAGGTGCTGGATTCCCTCAGGGGCACTTAGAGGCTTCTGGCCACGCTGCATGGTTGCTGTGAGCCTCCCAAGGGAGCTCCCCTGGGAACAGCAGTTCCCTTGTGCCTCTGTTAGTCCTAGGCCTCCCAGGAGGCAGCAATGCCAGCAGGGAAGCTGCTCTGGAGTGCCTGCCATTGCTGTGTGTCAGGCTCTCTGCTATGCTACGCTGGCCTTTTGAGTTCTGAATTCTGCCTTCTTTGTGCTTTGGTCATTTACAGTCCAGTCAAGTATGGTCTCATTCCTGTGGACATACAGTGCTTTTGGGGTTTGGGGTTTGGGTCTTCCTAATTCCTTGGCCTCAGTGAAGTTTCATGGAAGAGTGTTTGAAGGGGGGTTGTGCAGACTGTCATCCTCTCACCTATTCCCTTCTAACAGTCTGAAATGTTATCAGCATTGAATTTGCTTGAGTGTTGTCTTCTCACATATTCTGAAAGAGGAAACAACTTGTTTGACCCATATCCTCTAGATCAGGCATTACTTTAAGTCTCTCCCTCAATTTCTCCTTCAAATTTCTCTTAGGCTGCACAGTGGTCCCACTGTGCTGTTTGTGGAGAAGAACTCAGAGGCATGACCTTGTCTCAGTTCAATACTTTATTAGTTTTGGCATTCTATGTATTTTTAAATATAGGTTTTCCTTTTATAGGATTATATATTTCTGTTTTAAAGGCTTGTTGAAACATGTTTCTCTGTTTTCCTATCTCAGGCTCAGTAGCTGATCAGCACAAGGCTGTAGATCAGAACTGACTTCTGGCTTCTTCAAACACCAGTTAGAGGAGAAAATGGTTTAAGGTGTGCTGACCAAGGCGATAACTGGGGTTGGTGTTTATGTCAAATGTTGGTTTCAGCTGTTGCTGGAGGATTCACGGTTCTGACAGTCTGAGCAGTCCCAGCAGATAGAATTGGAGAAAAGAGAGGCAAGAATAGAATGAAAAGCTCTCATGTTTCCTCTTTGCTCCCTCTCAGAGCATTGTCTTTGTAATGCTGCCATTTAAAGATTGAGTACCTTTCCAAGGACTGAATTTCATATGTAATGTTGATTCAGGTTGCTACTATATTATTGTCTACTCATCTATCTGGTACAAAGCAATATATACTAAATCTGTCTGAAAGGACAGGCCAGCCTGAAGTAAATGTGCTCCCATCATGGTGTGACAGCCTGGCCAGCCCTGACAGTGGGTTCCAAGAATCACAAGTTTATGGTCTGTCAGCTTGTGCAAACATCCATCCATCAAATATCTCCCACGTGTTATACCTAGAAGACAGAACCGTGGAGGCATTAAGAAATGGGTGGCAGAGGGAAATTATCTGTTTTGATACATTCAGTCTCTAGGATGAGAGAGAGCTGGGATGGTTGTGCTCCCCTGGTCTCAAAGATCACCAAAATCCCACCTATGAAGGTGGTTGGATTGTAGAGGTCTGAGCACAGAGGGGATCCTTGTCCTCTTTTTTCAGCTCTACTTTGTCCTCCAGCAGAGACTGTAGCTCAGAGTTTTTAAGGTTTGGGCTATTGCTTGTTTTAAACCACAATTGGTTTATTAAACAAGGTCTGTGTTCATGCTTGAGTGGCTTTACTAAACATTAATGTCACTCAGTAGCCAAGTGTTCCACGGGGAGTGCTCCTGACTTCCCCATTGCCTGTCTCTCACAGCAAGGTGGCACCCTAGGGGACAGGCATGCTCAGGGCTGTACACATGCCAGTTAAAAACCCAGGGTCTACAGGACCAGTCCTGCCTTCATGCTGCATTGGGGGGCTGTGGCTGCTCAGGTGGCATCCTCACTCCTGAGCTGAAAACCCCCAAACCACAGCTCCTTAATCTTAAAGGGTCCCTGTAGTTCCTAATGCAGTTAAAGGTCCTTTTCCCAGTGTCCACATTGAATTCTGGATTCATTCTTTGTGTACCCTCTCAGGCTCCTTGCTGGGACAAGGACTACTACTTTACTGTTCTACAGCTTCCCAGCCTGCAGAATCCCATGGGATGGGAGATTGTGTGGAGAAAGTGAAGAAGGGCACTTCCTTTGGGTGGACAGAAGGATCCAGGGCCAGAAGGAGGGAGCCTGTGAAAGTTGGAAAGTGGGAGAGCAAAGGATAAATTTCAGAGGAAGGACATAGCTGAGGGAGGAAAAGGAATTTCTTTCGGCTGGGCAAATACATCTTAAGAGATTTGAGTACCCACAGGAACACTGCAGAGATGGTTAGAGGTGGATACTCTCAAGGCCCTTTCTTTTTAAAAGACTGCAGGGCTTGGTTACTTGGCTTTACATCATAGGTGTGCTCTGTAGGTGCAGAGGTGTGCTAGGATATGCAACGAGATGCAGGGAGCAAGCAAGAGGATGAAAGCTCTGCTCCCTGCCTGACCAGCTCCTCCTTCCTTGGTAATGCAGAGGCAGGCAGGGGAGCTGGGGGGTGGGTTCCTGTTAGCCAGTCAATCAATCATTTCTCTATGTTTATTATTTATCCCCCTGGCCAAACCCTCCTCTTATTCCTGCCATTCTGGGCAATGGGAATTTTTGTGATCTCTTGAGCAGCAGAGGCTGGCGGGCAGCCTGATCCCTGCTAGCAGCTCATTCTCAGCCATGTGAGAGGAGAAACATCCACAAGGAGAGATGGAATTAGAACTTTATTAGGAGAAACCTAGACACAACTGACTAAAATCTCATGTTAAGGAAAACACACAGGTCTTTTCAGGATTAAAAAAACAAATATATAAAAACTTACAAACAAAAACACGGTTTCCCCCGTCTGAGTGTGAATGTGTATTTAAATGTATAGGGAGCTGTACCAAAGCAGTGTATCAGGAGCAGGGATTCACTTTCAGTGGCCCTAAGAGAGGAAATGGCTCAGTCCCCTCATCAGCTGGTCCCAGGCCATTCGCTTGTGCAGTCCAGTGTTGGAAGCTGTGGCCTGTGTCTGAAAGGGCAGTGCAGGGTAAACAACAGAGAGCAGCTTGGCTCTGTTCAGTAGATCTTTAACAGAGGGATGTAAGCTCTGCACTGAGAAAATAAATCTTGAGTGGGAGCTGCCTGCAGACCTCACCTACCAGACTCAGTGCAGCCTCGGGCCCCAGTGGTTGCTCTGAGAGAAAAAGAAATACCTGGTCCATGGGTGAGTTCTAGCACTATGTGTGCCAGGGATGGAGTGGAGAGGGTGGCCTGGTGGCAGAGCAGAGCCTTGATGCAGGGACAAATAACTTGACCTGTGCTGGCTGGCAAGCTTGTGAGAGCAGGGAGGAGCTGAGTGATGTGCAGGACCTGAGCAGGACTCCTTCTGCTTGCAGAGGATGCTGAAGTGTTTTGGTAGGTGGGTGAGAAGACACAGGCTGTACCTCTTCTGCAGATAAACAGAGGATGCTTTTCTCTCAAGTGGGCAGCTGGCAGCACCCTTTCAGCAGAATGCAGGTTGCTTGAAAGATGAGTTTCAAAAAGGGAAAAACCACTTTGTTTCTACAAGATACTCGTGAGATATCTGTTCTCACAGGACAGTCTCTATTTCTGTTAATGGATGTCTTGCTTAGGATTGATGACATAAGTATCTTGGGAAAATTCCCCAGTCTTCATCAATTGGTCATCTAAGTGATTTCCCTGGGGCCAGTCTGCTGCATTGACTTAGGAATGAGGAAGGGATTCCAATGTTAGACATGAGGCAGCTGTGCACTGCGGACCATGGATGTCCTTATTTATGGGGAGGAGTTGTTATATACACAGTGTCAAAAAATTCAAGTAGGATTTATTGTGTAGGTAAACTGGTATAAAATGTCTGGGCTCAGGTAGAGAAAGGGAGGGTTTGAAAGAGCCAAAATGAAGCAGATGAGAAAGTCTTTCTTTCAGAAAGCTGACTGCTGTGTTTCTGCTCCCTGCAGGTGAGAGAAGCTTCAGCTCAGTATAACTGCTGAACTGATTTGCAAATGTTGAATAGACCACAGAAGATGTAGAGGTCCAGTCAATCACTGAATACAGTGTGGCAGTGGATACCCACTGGGGAGGAGTCTGCTGGCCTGAGCTCTACCAGGCTAAGGGTAAGGGAGTCTCTAATCCCTGTGGGTTCCATGGTGAAAATACAGCTGGGAACTTCATATCTCGAGACTGGTGTCTCTCTTCAGTGCCTGTGGCTGCCCCTGCCTTGAGCTGTGAGAGGTGCTGTCTGGAAAGGATAGAGAGAGGATTTTAAAACAGGGAGGTTAGGGGCGAGAGTTTGGTGTCCACTTTGCAGAAGTTTTCTGAGTGCTGGGACACCTCCTTCTCTTCATCCCTGCTGGAGACAGGTCACACAGACAAATCATCTGATCTTGCCTTGCTGCTGGCACGGCTGGCCTTGCTGAACCGGCGTTTCTCATTGAAGTAGCTCTCGGGGAAGGCAGGTGCCGCGCATTCGCTGGCCACCTCTGGGCTCTCCACGTAGCTGGACTTAATGAAGGGCCCTTCCCCAGCAGCATCCTCCTGGCCGTGCACCCTCTCGGTGGCGAAGTTGGCGGTGTTCTGCTGCGAGGCCACCTTGTTGCTGAAGGGGCTGATGAACTTCCCGTTGGGACTGGACAAGCACTGGTTAAAATCCGGTGGCGGGGTGTACATCTGCGGCCTCTCCGCCTGCGGGGCAGACTCCAGCCTGCCAGGGGCCGTGGCAGGGCTGGCTTTGTAGGACCGGGAGCACCTCTCCTTGGCTTTCTTCCAGCCCAGGTGGTACAGCTCGGCCAGGCTGAGGAAGAGGGAGAGCACTGCCACAGCCAGCATGAAGACGATGAACACGTTCTTCTCCGTGGGGCGGGACACGTAGCAGTTGACAGGGTGGGGGCACGGGGCCCGCTGGCAGATGTACAGGGTCTCCAGGAAGATCCCGTACAGGACGTACTGCCCCACAATGAAGGCCACTTCCATGGCGGTTCGGATCAAAATGCTGTAGACGTAGGTGTTCAGCAGGCTGCCCCTGAGTATGATTTGGCCCCCTGCTTCATCCCAGCCAGACAGCTTGGTGTCCTCTGCCACGGAGCACTTCTGCTGGTAGTACGTGTTACCACCGTTTTTGTTCTCTCGGGCCTCCATTTCTGCCTCCTTCATCTTCCTCTTCTCCTCCATGCGCACCGTGTGCATGGCATGGCCCATGTACACCAGGGACGGGGTGGAGACAAAGATGATCTGCAGGACCCAGAAGCGCACGTGGGAGATGGGGAAGGCCTTGTCGTAGCAGACGTTCTCGCAGCCGGGCTGCTGGGTGTCACACATGAAGTCAGACTGCTCATCCCCCCAGGAGGATTCCGCGGCTGTTCCCAGCACCAGCATCCGGAAGATGAAGAGCACGGTCAGCCAGACTTTGCCCACCACTGTGGAGTGTTTGTGGACCTTCTCGAGGAAGTCTCCCAGGAAACTCCACTCCCCCATTTCTGCTCACCAGATGGGGTGTGAAGTCTTGAGAGCTGAGCGCAAGCCTCTGTTGGGAGAAAAGACAGAGTGGTTCTAAGGAGGGGTAGGAAATTCTCAGCTGGTAATGGAAAGCGTGAAATGAGTTTCTATGTTTTGTGTCAGAGGAAATGTTTTCATTTGACCTGAAATGTATGAGGTCTGGTTTGCTGAAAACTTTGTTTCACATCCTCTGGAAATCTTGTGTTGTGTTTGGGATTTTCTTTTCTTTTTAAATCCAGCTACTGAAACAAAAAGTGATCTTTTGTACATAACTCATCTACAGCCTGCTAAATGAGTTCTGAAAACCTTGAGGGTGAGCCAGATTTATTTTTGCTTCAGAAAGTCCTATCACTGTGATCTGCATATTGCATCCTCTGGAGTGGGTAGTTAAAGCAGCATTCATCTGTCTGTAGACTGCACTCTGGAAAATCCTTATTGTTCTGATCCCCTGGGAGATGAGAATCTACAGCCTGGCCTGAGCAGTGGCACTGTCAGAGGTTGCCTTTGTGTAATACCTGCACCAACACCTGGAGTGTGCAGCTCTGGGCTTCCTTTATGAGCTCAGTGCCACCACTGAAGTGCAGAGAAAACTTTTCTGTTGCCCACCTGCTCCCCATCCTTAGGTTCTGCTTTGGTTTTGCAGTGTTGCCTGCTGCGAGTGTTTCCTTTACAAGCTGAAAATGTTTAGGGGAGTGTAAAGACTGGTGGGCTGTGCCGGTAACCTAATCCGCTGCCACCCTGTCACACCTCTCTGAGAGGGAACTGCTGCAAAAGCTAAATGGTGGGTCTTGTTCCTTCTGCTTTTCTTAAATTCTGAGGAAAAAAATCACAGTTCAAATGAAGCAGACAAAGAAAAGAGCTTCCTTTGAAGTGCCTCCCAAGGACCAGCAACTCCTGGGAAGCGCTATTGGTAGGTGGTCTGATGACAGGAAAAGTTTGCTGGACTGGGAGTAATACTGCAAAGTGGAGATGCAGGAGAGCCTGCTTCAGTTTTATTTCTGACTCTGACTGACTGTTTCTGGCCAAGTCACTTAACCTGATGGATAAAAAGAGAGCAGTGGGTTTAATCCGTCTTTTGTGGGGCTCTGTGGGAGTGCTTGAGCAATCATTTGATCCAGTTAATGTTCACCATACTTACCTTCCCAAGGCCCTGCAAAGCTCTCCCTGGTGAGAGTTAAGGGCTGGGTGCTATAAAGTATGCACTATTACCTTGGAGTTAAGGTCCTCCCACAGTCATTCTTTTGGAAAATAGGATTTTAATAAGTAAATGTAAAAATAATCATCATAATGAAATATTAAAAGCACTAGTCAAGGTAAATCCCAAAGCCACAGGGACCAAATTGTTAACTCTCCTTTATTGTTCCTTGTCCTGTCTTTAGGAGCCAATTATTTTTATAGTGCAAAGAACATTTGTGGAGAGCAGACACTGTTAAAAGCTGAAAATTTACTGTAGCAATATTGTGTAGATTTCACGTGAGCAAAAGCTGGAGAACAGATACACTTGTTGAGGGAAAAATATCCTCTCCTCTAGTTATGTGAGTGATACAATTTAATGTAACAGCACACACCATAATTCCTCCCATCGTTTGTTCCTGTGCCGTGTGCAGCTGCAGGGATGGATGGGACAAAGATCAAAAGGTGAATCTTCCAATTCCTGGTGCTGCTGAGGGCTGCCCTGGGGAAGGTGAGGATTGCCCAGGTATGGAGACAGGGCAGTGGCCACTTGTTACCCATCACCTGTCAGAAGCCCTGTGAGCAGGGAGAAGGAACACAGAGGAAGCAGAGGATGGGGTTTGGCTCTTTCCTGCCCTGGCAGGCATGCTGCAGTCATGCCGATGGAGATTCTGGTGGCTGCTTGGCATCTGCAGAAGCTTTGATCTGCTGCCAGAGCTGGAGGAGCAGTAACACAGAAAATCAGCTGGTCTTTCTGGCTCCTCTCATCTGCACTGGTGCAAACTGGTGAACGTGTGGGCCTGTCTTACCTTCCGAAATGGCACTGATGCAGCTCCTGCATTCTGGAGAAATTAGCATATGGCTTCGTTCCAGGAGCACCAGGGGATTAAATGAAGGCAGATAAATCAGTGGTGGAAAATATTTACAGACTGTGGCACTGAAATCAGCATGTTTGCCTTTTTCCCCCAGAGTGCAGAAAGGCAACCAGCTACCTACAGCTCAGAGTTATCACTATGCTGTAGCACAGCTGTACGTGTGGAATATTCCTTACAAGGCAGTATGAACAGTGGTGGGTGTCCTCACTTTTCCAGGTGAGTTTATGTTGTTTACACATGCCTTTTCTTGTTTCATCTTGCTTGGTAGTGTAAATATGAACACAGTTCTCCTTGGCTGTGCAAAGGCTGAGTTTTTCTTACTGCCATAGGGAAGTACAAACACAAACTGAGCCCCTCTTCCCATCCATTCTCCTGTGTGCAGGTTGTTTGGGGTTTTACAGCAGCTTGTTTTCCCCAGGGAAGACTTCTAAGCCTAGACACTTGAAAAATGTAAAAATCAGGATTTGCAGGACACAAAGTAAAGCAAACATAAGCACAAGAGTAATCCAGAAATAAAACATGGTAGCAGATTTGGGAAGAACAGCAATTTACCTGTCTCACATATGCAAAGAATATTTCAAGAAGCTGTAAATGAGAAGGATCTGAGGCTGGCAGTCCTGAGGCTTAGGCTAGATAATAGGGACATTTCCTCAATCCCCTCCTGCACAGACTGCCTAAAGAAGGGACTGCCCACAGATGCCTCCTGATCATCCTGCTCCAGCCCCATAGAGAGCTGAGGTGGCTACTGCAAGGGCATAGGTGGCCACAGGGGAACAGACTTTGGAAACCAAGACAAGGAGTTTCCCTCCTAGAGGAGCATTTTTGGCTTAGACATTTGATACTCATTAGTGAGCTATTTTTGCAGTGCCAGACCAAGGGTCTTTGAGAGCATCTAGTTCTCTGCTGCCAGCAAGAAAAGAAGGATTGTCACCTCCTGACAGCTTTTCCTGGCTATGCAGAGCTGCCCATGACCTAGCCTTTCTCCTCATAGCTTTACTATTCTTGGGAATTTTCCATATAGTTCCTTTTCCTCATTCCCAGACTACTGTTGCCCTTACATGATTTGACCTCTCAGCAACTGAGCATCTGCAGCTCTTTATATTCCTAGTTTGGACTCAGTTGGACAAATCTGGTCTAACTCAGGTGTGACAGGGCAAAAATACACCTCTGGGTATTTTTGTGGGGTCTCAGCACCTGGTAGAAGACAGTCTTGGCAGCAGGGTCATTCATGAGCAGTCGTGGGCTGTGCCACTGCCCTTCCATGCTTTTGGCTGGCAGCTTTCTGCTGGATCCTCACGGGAGCTGGGCGCCGTCACTGGATCCTGGCACCGGGAGACGCGTGTGTGACACAGACCAGAGGAGCTTGGCACAAACCCAGCGTGGCCAGCCCGGCTCAATCATCACCTGGAACGCCACTGAAGCTGAGGAAAACTGAGCATCACCCCATAGGCCAAGCATGGAGTCTGCTCAGCTCAGGCTGCCTTGTGACTGCCAAATTCCATGATAAAAATACCCCAGCGGGGACGGCACCTGCTAGTATGCCAGGCTGGCTCGCCAGCCATGGGCTGCTCTCTGCCATTCCTTTTTTGCACTGCCTTTATCTGCGGGAGGGAAAGTGTCTGTTGCCCTCTGAGCAGTTTTGCCCATCCTGTTGGTGATGCCACGTGCTCTGTAGGACAGGCAAGCATTTCACATCACTGCTGCTGGCTCCAGCCAGCACACCCTTTCTGGTTGGAGCTAGCCAGAGCTTGGATTAACAGCTAGCAAATCCACACCAGAGAGCCAGGAGGGCTGTTCCTGTGCAATCATCTTTATATGAGTTTATTTCCCTGGGGGTCACTAGGAAGAAAGTTTTCCCCCTTTAGAAGACAGGCGAGACTATCAGCAGTGATATAAATAGCTGAGCTCAACACTTCAAGCTAGTTTTTCCCACAAGGAAGGTGACAGGAGGTCGCCGTCTCTGCGGGATGTTTCTAAAATAAAGTGGAGAGTCTGATTATAACACTGTTTCTGCTCTCCCTTGCTGGGCTCACCTCTTCCCCGTGGCAGATCCCAGGGGCTCATGGAAAGGCTCTCCAAGGAAGGCTCCTTTGTGTGAGGCAAGCACAGTTCCCAGGGAGTGGGAAAGTATCAGATTCAAAGCCATTGCATTTTTGCATTTATGCAAAATGCAAAATCTCTATGCATGATTTGCTCAATCAGGTACAAATGTGTGTCTCTGGGAATTAATGAGATTTCACAACGAATTGGAGGGTCCAGGATGTTTTAAGAAACTCACACTCCACACACGTGGCTGTCTGTGGAGGCCATGCAAGAAGTACATCCCCTCCAAGCTACTGAACGAGGAGGCAGCTGTCCCCTCTGGATACTGGGGAGACATGAGCAGTGACATTGCAGAGGGGCACCCAGGCTGTCTGGGGCATGGTCAGTGCCCAGGAATTGCTCGTGGCTTTCCTCCCTCCAGCTGTGTTAGCTCATACAGGTCAGGCCAGCATGTGGCACAACAGATCCTGGTGGGTGTGAGGGCAGAGGTCTTTGCCCTGTGCTGACACTTGTTAGGTTGAACCCTGACAGGAGTGGAGCCCACACTGCCAAACTGTGCACTCACAGCTGTAGGTACTTGGGAAGGACTTTGAGCTCTGCACGGGAGGTTGGTTAATGTTACTTTACTTAAGGATCTCCAGCCCCTTGTTAGCCTCAGCAGTACAGATGTTGTCACCTCTGTCTTGCAGATGGTGATCACTGGGGAACAGAAGAGACAAACTGCTTGTTTGAGGTCACTGTGCCAGAGACAGTTTGGGGACAGAGCACAGAGGCTGTGACTTGCAAGACTGTGCCCTTTTTTCTACACAGCACTGCCTCAAACCTCATGACTGAAATACCACACTGCTTCTACAGCACATCTGCTTCTACAGACCACAGCCCTTTGCCCCTGTGCCCTCACACAACACTGTGTTGGTTACCTGAAAGAAAACCCTCTCCTGCTGCCCTTCTATAGCAGGTACACCTGGCAGAACCAGAGGTGCTTTGTTTTGTTTTGTTTTGTTTTGTAGTTTGGGGACACGTGGCTTACAATATTAAATGATGAATAGAGTTGGAAATGCACTGTGCAGAGTGAGCACACTGCTTTGGATAACAGAGGATTTGTGATGCTAAAGCCACCTCAGCAGGTATTTTTTTGTTTTAAGTTTACTGGCATTAGCCCCTTCCTATGGATATACAATAGACAAGCAACAACCTATCAGGCATTTTTGTCCAAGCATCATCTTTCTGGCTTCATATATGCATGCATATGCTTATGATAAGTTTTTGCCTCAACCAGGCCAATTCTTTAGCCAAATTTGTAACTCTGATCTGCACATGAGCCTGGAATAAATAGTTTGTACTTGAGCTTTTAAAGAAAAATTGTTGACACGTTTGCATTGGTTCCATTCTAGTTCCTTGGGTTTGAAGTCCTGTTTTGAGCCAGTATCAGAATGACTTTGACTCCAGAGCTGAAATCTCATGGAAGGAGAACAGCTCTGTGTTAACAGCTCTTGTCCTAGAAGACAGACATCCAGTGTTTCTTATCTTTGTGCTCCTCCCAAGTTCACTGTAATTTCTGGAAGGGTCTAACTGGTATCCAGATTGCTGGCCCTACTTGTAGTTGCAGACAGCTTGTTATTCCTTGACGAGGTGTGCTTTCCCCCTCCTCTCCAAATGTGGAAAATCTCAGAGTTCACAAGAAAGAGAGTGGGTGAGAAGATAAGGGAGTTGCATGACCCCTCACCTCCTACACACAGAGACACACAACCCTGACGCACACAGGGACACAGACAAAGGGGAATCACTCAACACCTTCAAGTGTGTACATCAGGGATGTGTTACACACACAGATGATAATAATATGTAGAATATTTTCATCTGAAGTGATGATGGAAGCTGCAGACTCCCAGTCAGTTGAATTTTTATTAGTTGTCTGTCCAGAACATCTAATGCTATTCCTCCCTCTGTGCTTTCATATATCCAAATATTAGGGCCAAGCTCTGCCTGATGTAGTCTCAGAAAATCAAGAATAGAAGACACCTTGAACTCAGATGAGTCAAGTTGAGGGATAATTTTATCCCACTATCTTTAAAAGGCTGGCATCAAATAAATACATGACAATTGTATCAGGGCTTACTTAAAATGCAGGGAGCATCTTCTAATTCTCTTGGGATTCTCTCTTTGCCTTAGAGAAATATGTGTCCCTAGAGACCACAACAGATGTGACAAAACTGGACTTGTGATAAACTAAATGAAGGGTCACTTTGCTTTTTCTAGGAAAAAAAAAAGCCATAAATTCTCTTTCTAATGTAAATGTTGGAAACTTGATGCTCTTTCCAGTATCTTTCTCTTTGCACAGAGAAGCTCACCTGCTTGAATTTTTAGATGATACTAAATTGGGCAAAATAGAGGTGAGGAGGTAGCCAAAGAGGGCATAAGGAGCTCCAGAAAACAAAAAGAAGCTGAGAAATTAAGGGGCTGCTGTAGTAAAAGCTGTCCCTGAGCTGTGCTGAGAGCAGCTGATCTCAAGCCCTGCTCAGTCAGTGGGGAAGGCTGCTGTGAGGAGAGGTGCAGTGATGGCAGGCCTCACACTGGGCACAATATAGCAGCAATTAAACCTGCCCGTGGGATTTTAGGCTCCTTCACAGACTGCATGAGATGCAACTCGTTATAGTGTTGAAATAAAACAGACTGGAGAGGTAATGGGAGAAGGAGAGAGCTCTCACCCCAGTATCTCCCTGCCTACCTGTTCCCCATGGTTTCCCTACAGTCAAGCTCCCCCAGAGAGCGTTGCCTCAGTTTTTCTGCAGTTTTGACCAGCTAATTCTACACAGCACCCAAATTGCTAATTCTTTCAGGCTTAGAAAGGGGAAATTTTCAGTGACTATCTCTTTCCCACTTATTACTACCTTGTCAAATCTCATTTCTTCCTTCTTTCCAAAAATCTGTAGGATTCTTTTCACACTCCAGCCTCATTGCTGTATCCTTGCCTCATTCTGGCTATGTGAGTGGATAATTTTTTGTACTCAGTGTATGCACCACATATATATATATATATATATGCACAAAAATACAGCTCCCTTTGAAACCAACTAGTACTAAATTGGCAAAGCCCAGCAGTAGGGAGTTAGGAAGTGCTGGGGTTACTGTTCTCAGTAATCTTAATTCAATCTCTTTGTGCCTGTGCCTCTTAGAGTCCTTAACCACATCCTCACATTGTCACCTCATTCTTTGCACAGGATGCCTGCCTTGTTCTGTGCCAGCCTGGCGGGGGCTTTCTTGAACAGCAACTATTCAATGTTTTGTTTTCTCCTCATTGTTCAGTGGGTGGCCTGTGCCTCATTTACTGTACATTATTCAAGTCCAGCTCTAAAGACAGAATTATTAGTTTCCTCATGGGTTTTCCTATGGTTTTCATCACAACAGTATCTGATGGCTTCACAATTATAAATCTACTTACTTTCATTACCACCCAGAGGTGAGGAGATGGTATTAGATCAGCTGTGCAGCCGAGGAACTAAGGCAGCGAGAGATTAACATAAAAACTGTTCATTAATTTTGGAAGCTCTTTGGTGATGTGACTAATCTGTTGAAGCTTTTTTTCCAGTGTACTTAGCAGTGTATAATGTGTATTCAAAGCAGAGCTCTGTCTGGTTTGTGCTGGAGTAGGAGAGTTTATCACTTCCACCAGTTGCACCACATGTGGAAGTCAGATACCCAAAAGACAAGAAATAGGCATTTGTGGTGAAATGTGGTTTAAGTGATTTGCCTCATCATGACAGAGGAAATTGGACTAGGAAGCAAGAATTAACCCCAGACCTCTTGATAGCTTTATCTGATTACAAACTGCAGACAGATTTTCTCCCATCCCACTATTCCCTCCTTTCTTCACCAGACATCTGAGTGCAACAGAAGTACCTGGAGCTCTGCAGGCATTGCCCTTGCCAGACTGCTTCACTTTCTGAGCAGCCCTGTGCCCTGACCAAGGCATCTGTCAGCTTTTCTGCTTCTAAGGGAGAGCAGTTTCATATGGAAATGCTCAGCCATGCTCAAAGCATGTCCATAATGACATAAAAATGGAGAAAGGCAGAAATATAAGTGTAAACCCCACAGTTCTTACATTAAAACCCCCTGACCTCTCTTCAAAGATACACTAGAGAGATTTAAAAGAGTGCATCTCTCTGCTCATTGCCTGCTGTGTGGCATGAATATTTCTTTGTTTCAGGGAAGAGCTAGCATGCTGAGTATTGTTCACAGAGATCCCTCTGTTGCTTATCAATAGCAATAAAATTGATCTCCCCACCCTCTCCTTATGGATTCTTAGCCCAAATATTGAAGTCTCTCTGTTGTCTTCTGGGAATTATTTTTAATTTTAAGCCTCTGTCCTTAGGCCTCATACAACAGCACCCAAAATGTGGAGAAGTCTCCAAACTGTGCTCCTTAATGAGCAGTGTAGTGCTCCCTAACAGTGTAGTGCTGAATTACTCATCCCTCCCTGTCTATTTTCAATGCTGCAAGGTAACTTAGAAAATGGGCAAATGTGTGCAGAATGTGTGAAATCTGTCTGAAGGTCAAAAAGAGAAGAGAGGCTAAGGCATGAAGTCCTGTATTTTCTGTCAGAGTTTAAATTTTTTAATGCCCATATAATACTAAAAACATTGTGATAATATATATTGTTGGGCGGAAAAAAAAAAAACCAACCAGCCTCAAATACTTATAGTAACAGGAATACCTAACATAGTTCCCAAGCGACCAGAGCCTGATGAGTATTTTAAACCCTGAAGCCTCAGGAATTCTCCTAGAGTACTGCTCTGCTCCCAAGGAAAAAGGGGAACAAAGTTAGAAATGTGTGCTCTTCTCAGAGTAGATTTTGAAAATAGCAACAAATGCAGGATATTTTGGCTCCTGGTGCAAATACTGCATACTGTGAGGCTTCTGAATAACTGTTTAAGCTGCTCTTAGCTGTACACACATATGCACATGTTACATGCATGAAGTTCTTTAAAGAGAGGAACACACAGGCAGCAGTAAAGGAAAACTCTCATACATAGTGCTTCACCAAGGAGTTTTGATGGGTTTATTATCATGGAGGGAGACTTTAATGCCTCAGGCTCATTCAGCACAAGACTTCTGTAACTGAGGTTTGTCCAGAAAAGCCGTTTATAGCATCCTCTAAGGTTGTTACGGTACTTGAGGGACAGGGGCACTGCCTCAGTTTACCTAAATTACTGTAAAACCAGAATGCCACAAAGCTCCTTAGACATGACAAATGGGCAGCCAAAAGACCCTTCAGGAAATCAAAGGAGCCACCACAGATCTGAGGTGCCAATTACTCAGCAACCTTTACTCTCAGTGACATTGCTCCTTTCAAGGTGGGTGTGTTCCAGGGGTACCATATTCTCAAGGTGGGCTATTCTTTGAAAAAGCAGTGTTAAATTATGGAAATGTAATTGCGTGATTATTCCAAGTACAAAAAGGGAAGGAAAAGTTAGGAAAGCAAATAAAAAGAAGCAGCAGCTGCTGGTGTGGGAGAGGACATTTGTCCCTTCGGGTCTGTGTGCCTCCTTGCTGAGGCTGCCACGGGCAGTGCCGGGATGGAGGAGAAAGGCATTTCATTCCCTGGCGGGGCGCACAGAACGTGTGACCGTGAGATACCAGCAAGGCACTTCTCTACACTGGAGTTACATTCCCAGGCTCCGTGTCACAGACCAGCCAGCACGCAACACTCTCAAGGAAAAGAAACTGCAACATTTTGAAAGCATCCTGTGCACTTCAGAATATGGGTGTTTAATGCAGACTCTTGGTAAAGTGTTTATACCCTGAGAGCCTCTCCTAGGTAAGAGTTCCCTTCACCACCGTCCCCCGAGCAGCTTGACAGAGTGCTGAAATGGGATCTGACAGAAATGGCAATTTGCACTTTATACTGTCTGAGGGAGGATGTTTGGGGCTCTTATCCTGCTTTCCTATACATTGGAATCTATTGGTATCTAGGTTCATCGCAGGGAAGTTACTTGTTATTTCTGTAGCTGCCTGTGGCAGAACAGTTTAATTTTTAAAATGTCCCAAGACCACCATGTTACTAGCGGGAATGTTTTGAAGAGAAAATGAAAGAAAAAGTAAATTTCTGAAGTTATTTTTGGCCATCCTCCTTTTCCTGCCTCTCCAAATCCTTTTTTCCCCCTCATGCTGCTTTCCCCTTGAGTGTAATAACTTGATCTACCAGCAGCACTTCTGCAGTTATATTATTTCCCCCTCATGGTTGCTTACCTGATTTCCAGTGTCTTGTCTTCAGTCTTCTTTCCTTGCTTTAGCACTTTCCCTTTTTGTAGTTAAGCTGAACTCCTTGTTCTCCAGTTGCTTCGTTTTATTCCTTTAATATGGTTCTCTCTCTCTCTCTTCCTCTCTTTTTCTCCACCCCCTTTCTGTGTCACTTTCTGTCTTCCCCACTGCCTCTCCGCCTTTCCCCCTCTTCTTTCTTCACCTACTTTTCTTGTCTCTCCCACCCCCTCCAGACTAATCTTTCTATTTTCAAACCTGGTTTCCTGTTGTTTTTCCTTTAAAGACCATGGATCTCATTCCTCCCTCTCCATTCTCAGCCTCTCCCTGTGCCACCCTCCTCATGCCGACAGGACGCATTCGCTGCCGGCTTTGCGCAGTCCCTTCCAGCCACAGCTGCTACTGTTCCTTTGCACATCTTCCCACAGATATTTTATGGTCTAAGCCTTCCCCAAATGAAAAGTGACAGCCTTGCCCCACAGATACACCAGCCAGACCCCAGAAAGCTTTTTCCATGCTAGACAAAAGACAATTCAACCAACAAAGGACATATTTCTGACTCGTTCAAGCTTAATCTGGCAAAGTGGAGTTCATGTAGAGCAGGGTCTTCCACCTCTTCAAATCACTCAGAACTTGCTTTGCTGCCTTGGACCAGGGGCCCAGCACAGCTGCAGCCTTGTGCTAAAGGGCACCAAATGCTTCCCAGGGACTTTTTACATACCCTCTTGCTGATAAATAGAGAATAATCTGCCTGTCAAGAGAGGTGTTTTTTGTCACACCACCCTACCACCAGCTCCCTGCACACAGTCATATGCACAAGCATTTGGGCGTCTCCTAAAATGTTTTTGACATACCAAATGTCTGAAGGTCTTGTATTTCATGTATGTGTCAAACTGAGCCTCTGATTCCTGCACATCAGGAATGGCCCAGCAAGGAAGCAGAATCAGAGATGCTTTCTGGCTTTGATAAAGGTCTCAAAGAAGTGGCGGCAGGAGAGAGAGATTTGCACAGAAGACTCTGCTGACCTGAGAACTGACTTGCTGCACACAAGCTTTGGTGGTTATCCCTCCAGCAATCCTTCCCAGGCTACATATCTCCCACCCAGAACATTGCCTAGTGATCTCTGTGCATCAGTGAGTGCATATCTTGAAATAAAAGCAGTCCAGGGACTAAAACACAACACTTTTCTAGTAATTTTTCTCCCACTAATTTAATACCTCCTTTAGTCACAAGATTGAAAGCCAGTCTATAAAAGGGGCAGTGCTGCGCAGAGGCTACCTCTGGAAGTGTGTCCTGTATGGACACTCACTCTGAAACTAGGAGTGCAACTCTTTTCCAGGAGGGTAGGTGTCTCACTGATACTTAGTGCAGGATGCAGGACAAAGAGTGCACTGTAAATTCCCACAGCAGCTCAGTAACCTCCTGGTATAGTCATCTGCTGCTTCATTTCTAACTTTATTGAAAGCTCTTCTGTGGCTTTTAAGAAAATAGAAATGTTTCTGGAGTTGTTTCTCCCTCTCCTGTGTGGTAGTTGCGTATCTGCAATGGAAATTCACGGGAAGGAGAATATTATTCCAGCTTTTTATCTTTCTAGAGTAATTTTCATGAAGCATTATTATGTAAACTCATGTTGATTTTATGCCAGTGAGATTGTCAAGGACTTCAGCATAGAAGTGTCCAAAAAAAAAAAGGTGTTAATAATACAGGTCTAGCTCACAGATGGCTTTGGGATAGGCTAGGGATAAGGCTTGTCAAGTGTTTTTCACATGCTGTAGAGAGACAGGTCCTGTGAGAGAGCTGTCTGAAACACACTCACCTCCCTGCGTGGCTGACACTTTGCTGTACACTCAGGGTGATCAGGTCTGATTCCCCCTGCTCACTCCTTTGTGTTTCCTGCCCAGGTGTTATTCCTGGGTGGCATACAGAGGTAATCCTGAACCCAGCAGATACAGTCTGGTTCTGCTGAATGCATGAGGGAGGGGAGAAGGTTTCTGTCCAACACATGCATGGTGCACAGGAGGCACCTGTTAGGAGTTCCTTATGTTTTGGTGCTGATGGTAACTATTTGGATTTTGATGCACAAAAAGGAAACGGTAAAAAGCAGACAGGGAGACAAAAGTCAGAAAGATATGTTGTATGGATACTTCAGCCAGCCTTCAATGTGTTATCCCTTCTCTACTGCACCCTCTTCAGGGGAAAACAGAGGTGTCCTGGCAGCTTCTCCAGCCCCTCCGTTAGAAAAATAGCTGGTTTGCTCAATCTTAAGCAGGGGGAAGAATTTTGACTCCCCTCCCCAAGTGCCTGTTACGCAAAACTTGTTGGACTTGAGTGAGGAGAGCAAGTGGAAGAGAATGCTCTCCCAGACAGTGGGAATGAGAACAGCTGACAGCTTGCCATGTGCAGCAGTTTGTGATGCTGTGCAATGCATTTTGAAGGAAAGCAGAAATAAAACTGGGAGGGAAAGGGAAAATAAAACAACATGTACTATCTTTTGATCAAAACTTAAGAGCTTTCTTGGATTAAGATTCTCGACCCCCTAGGTAAAAGAAACTTAGCAGACCTTGTCTACCTGGAGTTCAGTAAACCATATGATATGGTGTCCCAAAAGAAGCAAATTAGTGTAGAAGATTCAGCTGAAGAAGACAGGGATTATTAAATAAATCCTCAAGTGAGGAAGAGACTGGCAGAATTGATACACCAGTTCCTTAATAGGTTGAAGGAAAATTATCTGTGCGGCTGCTTAAAGATTGCTCTTAGGACTGATTTTTTTTATTTCTGTTAATTACCTTGGCAGAGAATGTAGAAATACTAATGAAACCAAGCTGGGAGGTATCATGAGGGCAGAAGTGGATTCCAGCACTACAAGAGCTGAAGGCTCTTTGTGACTAGAGTGATCAAGGTGAGGTTAAGTGGGAGAGTGCAAAGTCACACATTAGGAACCTGTTGCTTGAAGAGCAGCAGGAATCTCCATCTCCCAGGAGAGCCAGATGGAGAAAGATGGGGAAAGTTCATGGTTCAAAGGAGGAGGAACCAGTGATGCTATGTGGGAGTGAAAAAGGCGAGCAAAGTTTGAGGATGTGGCAGTATTTCCAGCTGCAGTGAGTGGAAGTAATGTCATCCCAAGAGGATGAGACTTCTCCAGATGCTTCTGCAGTGCCGCTTTCCCCCATGCAAGGGGGATATTCAGCCTGGAGCAGGTGCAGAGGATAGAAGGTGTCTCAGCCAACAGCGTGTTTACTTATCAGTCACAGCAGTGACTGCACAGAGATATTTGAGCCGATTGGAAAATAGATGTGCTACCAGTTTGAGCTTTTCCGCATTAATTATTTTGCACTGAACTTCATGCTAGTGCAGCTACACAAAGTAATTAAACCATGTGATGTGCCTGCAGGGTGAATACTATAAGGGAGCTTAGTTACTTAGTCTGGCAGAACAAAGGTTAAGAGAGGAGAGATTTGCTGCCTATAAATACTTTGAGGAATTGGGGGTTGGGAAAGTAAGTGCTCAGGAGAGAGCAGAGCTACATAAGCTAAAGGACAATGTGGCACAAGAATAAATAGATATAAATTGGCCATGAATGAATTTAGGTTGGAAATCAGAAGGTTTCTAAGCAACCAAGCAGGCAAGGAGGTGCTGGAGCAGCATTTTAGCAGCACAAGTTAGGGTGGAAACTTAATGAGATTTAGGACAGAGTTTAGTAAGTTTAGAAAAGGCCATTTGTTTTGTACTTGCCCGTTATTCAAAGGGATTGAACCTGATAAGCCAAGAGGTTCCCTTTTTCATTCTATTTCCTGCATTTGCCTTAGTGCCTTATCAGATCTGCACCCTTGCATACAAAAGCCAGGTAAATATGGAGCAGAGTTTGTGTGATGAGTTTTTCAGCATTGATCCCAGGGATATTTAATGGAGGGTTTTGTTCTGTGCCTGAGTTTCAAACAAACAAAAAGAGCAAGCCAAAACAATGTGTGGAGGACTGCAAATATGCAGCAGTATAGATGAGAGCTCACATATGAAAGAGCCTCTTCACATAAAACAGGTGTTCCCAGAGCATTTGGCTTTGCTGGAAGGTTGTCTCAAATGCAGCTAGATATTCTCTTGAGATGTGAAAATTGAAAGAGATTGTC
The DNA here is from genome assembly GCA_013400215.1 of Cisticola juncidis. Classification (NCBI taxonomy): domain Eukaryota; kingdom Metazoa; phylum Chordata; class Aves; order Passeriformes; family Cisticolidae; genus Cisticola; species Cisticola juncidis. The sequence continues at coordinate 29,531 of VXBR01000457.1, forward strand.
TGAAGGGATAATGTCTTGTACATTCCTGCCATTAACAAGGACTTTGTCCTTGAGGAGAAAACCAGGTTTACTGCATCGGGAAATTTCAGAAAAAACTACCACCCAGCAGTGGTTGAGCTCATCCCTGCTGCCTGGCCACAGCACTGCACTTATTTCTGGTTATTCATAATGCTCCATGCTGGACAGGCACCTCTAGTATCTTCTCTAAAGCACCAAATGTTTCCTGATGAAACATTTTATCTCAAATCCCCATGCACGGATGTGATTGAAAGAGAAGGCCAGAGAGAGAAGTTCTCTGTTATACATTAGACCACTGGAGACAGTTTGAAGGCATCCTCCAGCAGGAGGCAAATTCCCAAGGACAGGCTGGGCCCAAGGGAAGAGGAGCAGCAAGGCCCCTGATTAAGAACAGTTTTATAGTCACAGTTCCTCATTTAGTAAAAAACCCCAAATTATTCCATATGGGTGGATGTTTTCATCTTCCCAACCCAGAGTACCATACTAGCACAGAGTGAGAAAAGAGGAAACAAGAAGCAGCAAGTTGTGAAATATCACTCTGTGTCAGACTCGTTTGCCAGTGCAGTTTTCATCAAGAAAACCTGGAAGAGATTTTCATCTCACTGATGAGAAATTGCCATCCATCCCAAAGTAAATGCTCAGCTGTCAGCTTTATGTTAGTGGGAAAAAAGTACGGCCCTCTCACCCCTCCTGCTTCCACTTCTCAACCCTGCAGCATCTGAGTAGTTGAAAAGCACTTTGCAGATGATAACGAAATTGCAGCTCCTATAAACACCCTCCTTGTTTTACAGGTGGAGGAACCAGACCATGGAGAACATAAAGGATTTGTCCAAAGGATCAGCAAGTCATTTTAAAGCAAGGAGTCCTCATCTGCCTAGCCACCAGATATTCATCTTGTCCTGCAAACTTCCAGCTGGATGAATTGCTGCTTGACAGAAATATGTGTGTATACAAATATACATAGATATGTTTCCCAAAGAAGAAAAGAAAGAAGAGACCTTTACCTCTTTTTGCTGAGCCTGCACAGGTAGAGAGAGGAACAGGCAAAGTTGACTGAAGGGTGGGAGAGCTTTAGCACAGCCCTTTGTTCTTGCTGGCGCCCACCTCTCTGCCAGTGTTCGGCTCCCAGAAGAGATCCTGAAGTGTCTGAGGGAGGGTGAGTTCACTCTGGGCAGGGTGAGCGAACCCCGCCAGCTCCCAGGAGCTCAGCCTGTGGTCTGACACTGCCTCACTGGCTGGAGATCCCCTCCAGCCTGGAGGACCAATGCTGGGGGAGACTGGCTCCTGAGCTGTTCCTGACATGCACTGGCAGCTGTCTGCCTGCTATTCTTTTAAAGGGTCTTCGTGGATCGGGATAAAATGTGATCTTACGCAGGCGGCATTGTGAGCACGGCTTGGCTCGGGTTCAGCTCTTCCTCTGGCTCCCAGCTACTCTATTTTTATTGAAGGAATTTGAGGCTATCAGAAAGGAAGTCAAATTGTTTTAGGAAAACAATAGAAAAGCAACTTGAAGTTTATTAGCTTCCTGCCCAGGGCCTGTGACCAACTTGTCAAACTTATTAGAGTGATGGCAGGACTATTTATTTAAAAGGGCTAGCTACAGGACCCACGATTTCATTCCTGTTTGGGCCTTAGTGAAAACAAAGGAAAGCCATTAAATAATATCTGAAGGGAGCAGATGGCTAACTGGTAAATGGTGTGAGGTTGGCCTGTGAGCCATTCGTGGTGCTCACCAGTGCAATGGCTTTTGTGGGATTTGCTATCAAATGAATGCCTGCACTTGAATTCACAGGCCAGTCCCAAATTCCTTACTGTGCTCAAATTTTCAAGTGGAAGCCTGACACCTAAGAAAACAAAATTGGCAGGAAAAGGTCTTCATTTAGAGCTACTGAAAGGAGTGAAACAATGCAGCAGGTCTGCAGGGGAGCCATGAATAGAGCCCAGGTGTCCCTGACCCTGTTGGACTGCTGGAGCCCCTCGACTGCAAAAAATATTTATATCCTTCAGAAGCAGCTGCACTCTGCTTCCCCATCCAGCTCCTCCAAAGCAGCCACACCATGGAGTCACTGAATGCATGCTGGCATGTGGCTGGCCAGAAGAATGGGCAGCCAAACCATCAGAGTCACAAAGTGTCTGTGAGCCTGAGCCTTCCTGAGGAGCTTCATGGTTTGCAACTAAACAAGAAGGGGATAAAACAGATAACAGAAAAGTGTTTGCAAACTCTACCCAGTGCAAAGCTATATATCCCTTGTTCAGAGGGCCCTCTGCTAACTCAGTGTTTAACCAGCTTCAGGGAGGATATAGGAAGAGCTCACCTCTCCTTTCAGCAGTGCAGTCTCCAGGAATTCAGGAGCTGAGGTACTGAGCTCGCAGAGCTTTGCACAGCTCAGGAACTGCTTTTCAGATGAAAGGAAGAAGAGCCCACCTCAAAAATTCTCTTCCTTCTCCTCCTCATTAGCTTTACTAAAAGCAGGAATGCAAAGCTGCAGTTTTCTCTAAGGCCTGTGGCAATAATGCATCTTGTATTGGCAAATGGTAGAAGATCTTGGTTATATGTTCCTTTTAATTTATCCAGGTTAGGTGTTTATGAAAGAGTCAAACTGAGTGCATTATCTCTGTAAGGGCCTAAGAAACTGGGTCGTAAAAGCTTGGTAATTTAAATGTAAATGCAACAATCTTCCCTTTATTTAAGGTATCCTTGCAGCTTTTAGAAGGTTTCTGTAAATTTTGTCCCTCTGAGATACTACCTTGATGAACAAATCAGCTAAAGAAGTGCACTAAGCACTGCAGCATCCTAGTTCATCACAGTCTGTAGGTGTTTACTTAAAATTAAGTACATTCTTGAGTTGCATTGATTGCAGTGTAATTTAATAGTCTGGAAGTTAGGCACCCTACACTGCCAGCCAGGGCAGCTTTCCTGGGGGAATCCTGAGGCAGGCAGCAGATAGTGGATATACTTCTCCATAGTTTCTGCAGGAAGAGATGCCACGTGCAAAGCGCATGATGGTGTTCTGGCAGCAGAAAAATATTTTATTTGCACTTATTTGGGGTTTGTGTCATCTGGGCTGACATCACTTAATCTGTGCTTTGTTCCAGTGAGTAGTGTTTTGATCCTGAATGTGAGCTGTGAGAGTCTTTTTGTCAGTCAGGGCTGCTGGACTCTTGGTAGCCCCTGAGGCTGAGATCTTGCAAAGTCTTGGTCACATGAGTGACTTGATATAGTTACAGCTTGGGGCCAGCTGTGTGGGTAAGGTCCCTCCATGTACAAATGTCATAGACTGGAAAATGCTGAAGATTGTTGAAACTCCTGGGTTTTTTTCTTCCAGGACCCAACACGGTTTCTTAGAAACTTCTGGAATGACAGCAGTTCCCAGCCTGCTGCACACGTGTCTGCTGGGGGACTTTCCACCCCAGAAGGCTGTGACCTGCAGCCATGTGGTGCCAGTGCTGGCACCAAGTCCCTGTGATGTGCTCTGCCATCCTGGAGTTAAGGAGTTGTGCTGCTGCAAGATCCCAGCTCTAAATCTTGAGGATTTGGGAAAAGTCTGCCAAAGTGGAAAGAATCTCAGGCACATGTATCTTCCTAAAGCAAGCTTAGGGTAGAAGGACCTCAGCCTGCTCTATGCTTTCTCCACAGAGGGAAGAGAAATCAGGCCGTGAATCTGCTCTGAAGGCAAAGTTCTCTAGAGCTTTCCCTGGAAGTCAGCTTCAGAGGAAGAAACAGCTGAAAGGATTTGAAGGAAAAGAGACATGTGCTTGGATGATGGTGAGTGAAACTGAAAAGTAAACAGCCTGAGTTATGGGAGGATTCTCAGATGGTGCTTATTGCTCCCAGCCAGCTTGTTCTCTTTTGTGATGGTCTGTAAGAATCTCAAGGCGTGACCTCCTAGGTAAAGTTAAGAACTTGATTAATTGGAATAAAACATGAATCATGATTCTTTCCACCAGTTTGGTGATGGGATTCTGAAGCTTTCTGTAAAGTAAATCACAGCAAATGGCAGGGGGCAAGCATGAGAACACTACTGGCCCAAGCAGATTTGGAGGGGCATTTTATACTGGAACACCAAATATCCATGTGTGTGCAAGAGCTCACAAGCCCAGCAGAGCTGTGGGGCAGGCAAGGTGCCTTTCAAGGGGCTTTCCTTTCCAAAGGGTGCCATGAGCCCTGTGAGAGAAGCAGGTAAATCTGCTCTCACACTGCACTTCTGTATGGCTGCATGAAGGCAAATCCTCTCACAGCCAGGCACCAGGCACGTGGTGTCCTGAGGATTGATCAGAGGAAAGCTTGGAACATATTTGTACACATGTTTGCATTCTGGAAGGGTGAAGGATTTGGTCAATTCAAATCTTAATTGTTTTTCAGGACACCTGGGTTTCCTGGTAAAACCTTGTCTGTCTCCCAGCACCCCCTGCCCAGAGAGGTGAGAGGCAGAGGAAACAGTGTGTGCATGAGTCACCTGCAGTCACAAAGCCAAGGGTGGGGCCTTGCCTGCTCCCCACAGCCCTGCTGGCTCTCCAGGTGGCCACAAGTTCATGTTTAAAGCTACAAGGAGTGGGGAGGAGGCTAGGGAGTTCTCTGAGGACTGAAGTCCTGCATGGAGCTTTCCCCACCTAGCTTCCCATTTAAATCAATTTGAATTCTCTCTTGGTGCTCATACATAGTATGATGCCCTGCTCCATATAAATCCAGGCACTGCATCCCTACTGGGTCCTTTGCATGCTGGAGTCTCTTGTTTTGAACACTGAGTGGAGGCAAAGATGACATATGAGCACAGGACACCTAAGAGAAAACTATCCCCGAAATTGCTACTTGTACAGGAATGTTTCATTTGTGAGTTAATGTCTTTTATCTCTCTAATGTAGTGATTGACAGATGTTATCAAATTGGGCTTGTACTGTGGAAGAGCCCCTATATGAGCTCATGCAGAAACCTGGGGATAAAATCTGACCAGTAAGTGATGTCAGACAGGACTGTGTTTGCTTGCTGATGTTTATTGCTTTCCTTGAAATGGTGGAAAAGGAAAAAATACTTAAACTTGATTGAAACAAGTTGAAGTAGCTATAAATTTATTGGCTTTGTTCTGAATCTTGTAATTCTGTTTGGCTTCTTGGTGAGAAATGAGAAATTTATTTTCCTTAAAAACTAACCCTCAGGTTCAATTGGGATATAAAATAATAGCTATCAAAATAATAAGCAATTTTTTTCCTGGTTGGGGGTGATCAGTTTCATCTTTCTGTGTGGGAGAAAAAGAGATGCCCAAGCAGTGCACATTAGTAGGATGTATGGTTTTTGCATGTGATACCCATGTGATGTGGCATAGGGACTTGTTGTAATTATCCTATGCTTGTTGAAGGAGAGCAGTAAATTGGTTCTTTCAGCCAAGAGGAACCCAAGAATGATTTTTCTGACAACAGTCTCAGTATTTAGGAGTGCTGTCACCAAACCAGAGACAGCACAGGATGTGGCCACTGAAAGAGCACTTCAGAAAACGAGTGGCAGTGGGTAAAAGCCAAAAAGATTGCTCACAAGAAGCAGAGAATAGGGAAATGGGAATCCTTGGACATGTCTGCTGTTCCCACACTCTTTCCCCATTTTCCTCTCAGGCCAGATTTGTGAAGAACCATGTTTCTCCCTCAGGGAAAGTAACAATTTAACACAGCAGGGATGAAAGAGGTTTTGTGATGTGCTGCATGAAATGATGCAGTATCACCCAACCAGCATCTGGTAAAGCATTCCTAAATAGCCTCATCTTCCTGTGTCAGCATTTCCAACATCAATAATTTTATTGGTGGTAATCAGCAAGGTCTGGAATTTCTTGGAGGAAAATGGATAGCTGCATTTGGGGAGAGAATCCAAAGGGCTTTGAAGGATCCTGACAGAAAAATGCTGAGGCAACGCCTCAATTACTGAGCTGAGAAATCTGCATCGATTTGCAGTTCCCAAATTGTTTGGAAAATACCAGAAATGCTGCCTTGAGAGTAGAGGCTGATGCCTTAATGCCATCAGATTCCTAAGAGCTGGAGAATTCTCAGAATACCACAGTCTAGGGTGAATCTAAACCTGACTTAAATGTTTCTCCCGAAGCTCCTGTGGCTGTCCATGCTGGGCCCATGAGGTGCTTTCTCCAGAACTCCCTACAACCCCCTCCCAAATATTTCTGAGAGAAGTTCTTCTCCCATTTCTGTCTGATAGGTCTAAACAAATCCAAGCCAGTCTTCCAATCAACTTCTTTCTAATCCAGAGAGGAAGGTCATGCAACTCTTCCTTCCACCTGAGCAATTCCTTTCAATTTCTCCTCCTCCTCTCAGATCTCTGATCATTCTTGCATTAAAAAAGATACTTCGATAAACTACTTCATATAGTTAAAAAGAGTTATTCTCCACCCTGAAAAGTGGGCCCATGTGAAAGCTCCAGCACAGGAGCGACGCAAAATTATCTTTCAGCTACCAAAGTGATGTGAGCTGGGAGCCTGCAGCTGTGTAAGCAAATAGAGCAGCATCAGAGGAATCCATGCAGAGGTCAGGGGAGATCTGTGGACTGGTATCTGGCCTGCTTTGTGCAGGCAGTCTGCTCTGGGCTGACCTGCAGGGGAACTCACATTTTGTTTCCAAGCACAACAAAGCTGTGAGATGGTTCAGCTATGGTAAAAAAGATGATGGAGATGAAGAAATTTAAAGTGATGCCAACATTGATATTATCTTGCTTGGTATGGTCAGAGTTCTATAAAGATGGAAATTTCTGGGTCTTCTGCTTCCTTTAGTCTTCTGTTGTTACCTCCTGTCCAAGTGGCTGAACACAGCTGGTGATGGTCAGAAATGCCCTGCAGCATTTCCAGTCATTGGAGCAGACCTATGGTGACATAGTCAGTGGGAATAATATTGAGAAATTCAGTCTGGACTGGATTGTGAGGTGCAGGGAAGGAGAGTGGAGACACAGCAGAGAAGACCCATCACTTCTGTACCCTAAGCTATCTTAAAGCCCTCAGAGTTCTGGACCTCTTTGAGGCTTCTTTTATTACCCAGAGCAGCCTCCAAGCAGCTCTACCTGATAATAGATTTTTCTCTGAGCTATACTCCTCCTCCATCCAGCTTTGCCACCATCCAGGCTAGACTCCCAGTCTGTCTGGAAATAAAGATGGGCTGTTGTAAGAACTGATGTCAAAAAGGAAGGCTGGTCTCAGCTGATAAAATTAAAGAGCAAGAAGTTCAAGTCTCTTGATGTCCCTTCCCACCTGAATTATGCTGTGATTATAAATGGATGGGAGCAGATGGTCTGCAGCAGGTCAAGGTCAATGCAACATCTTCTATACAGGTAAATAATATCAATGTACAGAATTTCTTCAGCATTTCAAGAAAAGTAGTAAAAGGAGAAATTATTTATGTTATTTTTCAAAGAAATACTCAGATCAGGCTGTTAAGGGGGCCATGTGGCCTTGGTTTGAGAAGGAAACTTGTTACAGATCATGAATAAGTAAAAAGAAGGAAATTAATGAAGTAGTTTGTCAGTCTAACACAGAAAAAAAAAAAAAAGACATATCCCAAAGCACAAATACTGTTTAAAAGATATGGTAGTGACCTGAAAAAAAACAAGAACATGACCAAAATGGTAACTAGTGCAAATGTATCTACCTACTGATGTATGTATCTGGTCAGTAGTGTTATACATAGGCACATATATCCTATGGCATCAATAACATTCCTAATTTGGGGGGTAAAATTGCTCATTGAGGAGATCTCTTCTATGTTTAACACATTTTATTTACTTTTCTAGGCGCATATCTGTCAGAGTGGCTTTTTTTTTTGTTGTGGTTGCTTGGGTTTTCCTGGTTAGAAATAAATGTATCAACTTTTTTTCCATGCCCGGCTTTTCTTAGTACGAAAGAGTCCTGAAAAATGGATACAGACATTGTGGATTAGTTTTCTTTCCCTGGAACATTGTTCTGTGCTTGAGACTCCTTTGGCAGAGGTTACTTTGTCCCCAGGTTTCACAGAGACTATTCTTGCCTCTGAGTTCCCGTTCCGTTTTAGGGAACAATTGCTGAAGTGCCTAGATTAACAGCTTTCTTTTCATGTGCCAGGGGCTTTCTGAGGCTGTCCCAAAGTGCATCTCTCCTGCTCTGAGACACCATGGCACAAGTCCTGTGGGGGCTGTAGCCCAGACTCCTGTGATGGAGTAATCTAAAATGGCCAGGAGACAAAGCAGTGCGGTAGCAGCAGCCACCCCTGGAGGAATATGAGCTGCTGCACTGGCAGAGGAAGTGTCATGATCTTTAAGTACTCCAGGGTAACCTTAACTCCTCACAGAAAAGGTTGTAGGCAGCATTCTTGTGAGCAGCTCCATGACAAGAGAGGCGTGATTGCCCCAACATGAGGCTTATTGCTGGAAGTGAAAAGACAATGTCTCAATATTGATGAGAGACTGCTCTGCTCATCTTGAGAACAACTGATTCGACACAGCTTGTGTCCATTGGCTTTCCTCTGCCTCCCTTCATCCCTCAGACCCCAAGCTGGGTGTTTTTGTCCATGCTGTCCTATGGGAGCCGTTATTCATCAAGCCAACCTCCAGAATCATCCTGGGAGAGCATTACTGGCCTGGGAATAAGTGGTCAGGGAACTTGCTGACTGCTCAGCTCTACTGATGGCAGCGGGATCAGACTGGATCCTGTGCCTTGGACCTGTTCATGAGTTTTAGACAGACCTTCACTGTTCAAGAGTACACCAGGTTTGGAAGAGGAGGAAGGTCACAAAGTATGCAATGAAAGTGTGCCCATGCCTCTGAGCTCAGGGAGAGAGGAAAAATTAAATCCCTTAAATTGCAACCTGCTGCATTTATTGGACTCCTTTTGGTAGTGGGTAAAGTGATGGATTCCTCAACTCCTAGCTGCCCAAAGAAGTGGATAAGGACATAATCAACACCTTTGCTAAACTAACGAGCTGATACAGTAGCTACTTTGTGTAGCTCTGGACTGATGTGTAGGTCAGTGCTGGACTAGGATTGGCTTTTGCAGAGCCAAGTGGCTCCAGCCTTTTGTGTCTGTGGTATCTCCAGCCAAGCTCTGGGCATCAGAATTCCCAAACTGTGCAGGGCTTGCTCTGTGCTGGGCACTGAGTACAAGCTGGCAGGGAGGCAGTCAGTCCTGAGACAGCACGTCCATCATCTTTGAAAAACAGTATTTGTGCACTAACTCTGCTTTTTGTGGAAGGGAAGCCACCAGCTATTAAATATCTAAGTTTGGCTTGGTTGTCCACTTGTCACAGATTGGAGGAGGAGAATCTTGGCTGATTCCTGACTGCTTTTCAACTTTTGGAAGGTGACAAATTTGTGGAAAGAATGAAACTGGAGCATAAAATCCTGCAGAGAAAGTTGATGCAGTCACACTATTACCAAACTCTGCATTCTTACACAACGTTGCAGAGCATTTCCAGATGCTGGAATAAATATCTTGTGTCTGCAGAGAGCATGTGCTGTGTCTGAAGATCACTCCCTAGTGCACTGTGCTCTTTCATTTGGAGTGTCTTTGAAGTGAATTTGTACATTGATATTTCTCCAGTCAGTACCTGAAGGTCTTCATTTTTTTATTTTATCCTAAGAGTAGGTGACAATAAGGACCAGCATGTGTGTATATATAAGGTGGTTACAGATGAGATATTTTTGCAAATGAAGAACAAACCTATGAAGAACATAAAATCTGGAGCCAACTATATGGCTCTATGGACAACCAGAAATATTTTGGCTGGCTGAAAACCTGGTTCTTGGTCACTGCTCATCCTCTACTCAGCCAGATCAGAAGTGTTCAAGTACTGAAGCATGTTGCTTTTTAATGCACTGTGAATTACCAAGAAACCAAAGATTTTCTTTATTCCTGCCTGGAGGTCCCAGGAAGCTGTGTGAGTGTCTGTCAGTTCACTTGGCTGGGACTTGTGCTGGCTTGTTTTTTGCAAGCAGCTGTGTAATTTAAGGGGCAGTGATGTGTAACACCCTACAGTTATTTGGTCTGTTGAACAAGAAGGAGATGCCCTCACCTACTGACATCATTGTGGTAGCTAGTGCAGGCTGGAGCCCATCCTGCAAAGAAACCTTGCAAAAAATGGCAAAAAAACCCAACCTGCTCAGGAGGAGGGATAAGGACATTGGTGGTGAGCCTGTTCTCTGAGCTGTGCCACACAAATTACAGAACTCAATGTGGCTTGTCTAAAAACAAGGTCTGGTAGGAACAGCCATCAATACTGCAGCTGCTGCAGCTTAAGGAGAAATCCAAGATTTTTTAGCAGGCAGAGGTGCTTTCTTCCTGCACTCACCTTCCTTCTCTGACCTCACCAGAACCTGAACACAGCTCAGTAGAAATGGTGGATGGGGGATGTGCTGCATGGTGTTGGTGTTCCTCAGAGGTCCTAGAATAAGGTTCTCACTTTGAATGCATTCCCCTGACTATCAGACACAACCATCTCTGGTTCCCAGAGACCTCTCTCCCCAGCTCAGTGATAAAAGCACTTTTTAACACCCAAGCTGCTGTGTTCCCACGCCTGTTGCTGTCATGAGGGAGGCCAGTCTTGAACAATAGCAGAGGAATAAAGAATGGCCTTGCTAATCGATATCCTGCCTAGACGCTGAGTCAGGTGGCAGCTCGGGCCTCTTTAAAATTCCTACATTGTTCCTCATTTCTCATTCGACTGGGGTAAAGTTTTATCTTCAAGGAAAGAAAACACACAGGACCAAGTGTCTCTGCCTGCTCCACCATTCCCTTCCCACACCACCTCCACTCAGTTTTGCTGTCTTTGTGCTGTGTTGGCCTCCAGCAGTGAGGGGTATGGATGTGATGTGCTAGTTTGGACTGGGAGCTGAGGGTGATGTGCTGTGGTCTGAGCAGGGCACCCCGAGTCACACACACCTGCAAGGCTTTAGATAATGCACTCTTTCACACCCACATTTCCATGTGGGCTCAAATTTGGTTTCAAAATGGTTGGAAGGCAAGACAGGGATGCAGGCACAGGTTTCCAGAAAATTTCTCCATAGATGAGTGTTTAGAGCCCTGGCAGGATGCTAAGACAGTCTGTGTGTGAACAGACATTTGGGAAAATTGACAGAAGTGATATTTGCTTAAACAAACTGCAAGATCCAGTAGCTCAAGCTCCTGAATCCACCTCAGATGCACTAAAAAACATTTTCCAGGAGAAGGGAGCCAGCAAGGATTTTTGAAATCTCTGAATCTCACGGGGCCTTGCAGGATCCTTTTTGGGGATTCTGTTCAGCTCCTGTCATCCCTGAGCATCACCCCAGACCTCCTCTCTCCAGCGTGGAGTGGGAGAGGGAAAACTGTGGCTCTGCTCCTTCACCTGCACCAAAGGCTGTGGAGGAGAAAGCTCAGAGACCTTCAGGATTTTCCTCAGGGCTGGGGGATCCCTGGGACATCTTTGTGGCTCTTTAGTCCTGCTTGCCTCCCACCGAAAGGCCTCAGGAGAGGGGAAGAACCTGGTCCTGGCTGTGCCACCAGGCAGGAACTGTTGGAGCTGCAAGGGGAACTGGTAAGGGTTACATTTGTGTGTGCAGATGTGAGATAAGAGCTGACCTACCCTTCACCCCAAACTGAACTCTCTGGAGCTTAAACAAGGTAAGCAAGTGCTTCTGAAAATGCTGGGGGGAAGCCTGTCAGACTGGCAAGCTTGCTGCTGCTGTCTGGGGCTGGGAGCAGACGTTCAGCCACTGTCCATGGAATCCATGAGGAGCTTGGCTCTTGACTAAAATGCTTGAGGATTGATAGCATGGAGGAATCAGGAGCTGCAGATGCCTGTCAGGAACCAGAGAGAGGGGTAGGGGTGGAGAGAGAAACAGAAATTACAGACAATGGAGAAATTATTTCAAATTAAGCTGAAACAGCATCTACAAGATAATTGAGCAGGGCCTTTCCTGCACATAGTCTCTGGTTGTTGCTCACAGATATCCCTATAGCAATACACATTACAGATGCTGCCACAGGCTCTTCCTCCTGTGCAAATATAAACAGGTCAGCATCCACATCTAAGTGTGTGACAGAGTTCCCACATAGGAAATCTGTTTCTTCTGGGAAAGCACCATCTCCCCTTAGTGATATCCCTGAGTGCTTCAGTCTCCTGGGAGCCTCGGATGTGTTTTTCACAGCACGGGAAGTGGTGCCTGCCAACACAAGCATGGTATGGCATGGGGAGGGCTGGCCTGGCCTGACACCAAGCTCTCACCCCTCAACCCTACGTGCCTGCTGTCCTGGGAGTGAGCAGGAGGATCTGCCTGTCCTGCTGCTGCCTGTGAGATGTAGTTTTGTACTGGATCTCAGGGAGTAAGGAGAAACTCTTTTTGCCCATGGTGTCTTTATGAAAACTAGGAAAGAGGAAGCATGGATATCTCAGGAGGTGTTTTCCAATCACTCTGTTCAGAGAAAAAGTGACTCTCTCTTCTCTCTATGTAAATGTAAATTCAGGGTGTTGGAGGATCACACGGCTGGGCTGGTTAAATGCTCAGTGCAGCTCAGCCTTGCACAGGTGGGAACTCCCTGGAGGTGAACTGAACATTTCTTTCCAGGCCTGGGTGTCTGTGCTGAGGCTGCTCTTAAGGGCTTCATTGGCACCAGCTGGGAAAGTGAAGAGCTGAGCCAACCACACAGGCCCCATGGGAATACAGGGGAGTTCTTTAGCTTACAGAGGTTGTTGGGGTTTGCGGTGTTGTCAGAGCCTGGTGGCAGGGCTGTGGTGAGTTGGTTGCTCTCCAGAGCAGAGTTGTTTGAGCCACTGAGCCCCACCTGTGGTAGCTCAGGTAGAGGGGACATTCTTGGTACATGTTTGGGTCCAGATTCCTGAGTTTCAGGTAACAACCTGAAACACTCCAGTCAGTCTGTGGCCAGTCGAGCTGCCTCTGCTCTTGCCAGGTGGAGTTATGGTCACCATGCCAAGGATGCATCCAGGATGTTTTTGCTCTGACAGCACATATTGCCCTGTGATCTGGTTAAACCTCCTTTTCTTTTGTGGGACTCAGCTCAGGAACTGTGGGTGCTCAACAGAAATAAAATGCTCATGATCTTGTTCACCTTCCCCCGCAAATCTGGTGGGAAAGACTTAAGTCCTAACCAAGCTGTTAGTCACAGCAAGTTTCCCAGGCCTTGGGGCCTGCCTGAGCAGGGGACAAATCTCTGTGGGGTGTATGCCAGTCATGCTCCTGGGGGCTCTGCTCCAGGCATTTGGAGTGCTTGCCTGGGAAAGAAGTCACTGCAGGCAGCAAACCTTCCCTCCCTGGGAGGGAACGGTGGGCAGGCATGAAGCAACCAGGGGACATGTCCATGGGCATGTTTGAGCAATGAAAAATCTCCTAAATGCTCACCGAGGATTTAGTAAGAAAAGATTTGTTCTGCAGGGCTGGTGTCGTGACAGCTTCCAGTGGAGATGGGATGGACAGGAGGCTGCGCACCGAGGGGAGAGGGTGAAAGGTGCCTCCTCCCAAGGCAGCAGCTGGTGAGAAGGAGCCTGGGCTGCTCAGTGTCAGCACACACGTGGCCCGTGGGGAAGCGTGAGCCCAGCTCCAACCCTTGTCAGTGGCACCTCGTTGACTTTTAGCGCTTCCTTATCGTGTCTATGCTCACCTCGCGCGGCGCTGATAAAATGCCACGGCCGGGGCGATCCGAGCAGCCCTGCAGAAAACCTTGCACAGCATGGGAGCCTGAACCAGCCTGCAGCCCGGGCTCCAGGGCACAGCAAGGTAACAAAGGAACGCTCTAACCTGGGACAGGGCGAGGGCGGCATGATCTCCAAGGTGTATCCCATGGGACTGGCACAGCAGCAAGTGGATTTTGGGTTGGAATAGGGGTTTGTGAAAGTTGGGCTCGCCAACACCTAGCAGAGTTGGAAGTGTAAGCTGTGTGAAGTGATTGCAGGATGTTAGCTCTCAGAGCTGCAAACAATAGAGTTGGGAAGGAATGCTCTGGGTTGGGGTTTTTTTTCCTAGTCTTTCTTTTCTTTCTTTTCTTTCTTTTCTTTCTGCATTTCTTTTCTTTCTGCATTTCTTTCTGCATTTCTTTCTTCGTGCATTTCTTTCTTTCTTTCAGCATTTCTTTCAGCATTTCTTTCTTTCTTTCAGCATTTCTCTCTCTCAGGGTATTAAGCACTTAAGTAATTCTGGTCCAACTTTAGTTATTACTAAAAAAGGGTTTATTTTCCCACGTGTTACTTCTGCCTTACCTCTAGGCCTACCTGTGGGCCCACAGCAATTTTTAAGAGTAGTTTTAATTTTTTTCTTTTTTACAGGTGAGCAACTTGCAGTGATACACTTGGAAGAGCCCTCTTGATGGGTTTGAGCTGAAGGCCCCTGAATATAAAACCCTGAGCATCCACTGAGCAGGTATGTAATTTGTGAAACCTGTAATTGCTGCCAAACTGGTGAACAGTATCTTGCCACTGCAGGAGAACAATGAAACCTGACTGACTGGAAAGAAGAATTCTCCTTCTGAATGTGAAATTTAGATGTGCTTTTCCTTTATTTTAATTTTAATTTTATTGTGTTAAAAAATTTTAAAGGGTCTTAAGCTTAGTGTCCTACTTCCTGAACTGGATAGAAAATCCGTTATGCCAGAGTTCCTTGCTGAGGAAAAACCTCTAAAGTTTTTACCACAGAACCTGGAGTCAAAGTCCTTTCCTTTTTTCATGGTTGAAGTTTTGACTTCACCTTTACTGGTCCAAATATTCTAAGTGATTAAAGGTGAAACAAAGGACTTCTTTAGAGAAAGGAATTATAGTTAACAACAGAAACTTGCAGTGAAATCAATGAAAGGTTTCAATTTGACTTGTTCTTCTTTTGCATCTTATTCAGAAAATAGGTTTAAGCAGCTCTTGGCATTTTTTTTCTTCTTTGGCTACAGCTCTACTCTGCACTGTGTTGTTCATTGAATGTTATTATCCCAGATCTCTTATACAGCACTGCTCTTGGAATCATCCCTGTAATCACTTCCACATGCTGCTGACTTGCAGAACGGAACAAACTCCTTCCATATTCCCTGTACTGACATGAGATTTGCCAAGTTCTTATTCTCCAGTACTTGCTGGGATACCTTGAAGTTTATTTTCAAAATCACGGTCCCACAGCTCTTCTCATAGGAATATACAGTGTTGCCCCAGTCACCTTTAGGAGTCTCCTACTTTTTTCCCCACAAACTTTTGATCTTTTCTGTGCTTTTGAAGTGTTCTCCTCTTTTGCTTTCTTTTGTTTCTGCCCAGCATCTTGTACTAGCATCTCTTTATTTTGGAGCCTCACCATTTCTCCAGTCTTCCATCATCCCCCGCCATCATCTGGAACTCTGTGTGGGAAATCTGGGCCTTTTCCCAAGGCCACCACCCTTTATCACCCCCAGCACTTCCACTCCTCTCCCTGACAGTGACATTCAGATCCTCACACCTTTTACTGTATCTAAGCTGTCTTGCAAATGAACCTATAAAATCTCACCATTTTTGCCTCTGAAACATGACTTTTTGTCTGTACTGTCTGACTGAAAAGCTCCTCTATGCCTCTTTTCCAAGCCTTCCAAATTAGTTATACTGGACTTCAATATTGTTGGTATTTTTTTTTTTTTCACTCTGTTCATACTAGACAGGATTGAGACCACAACACCTTGAAAACAGTGAATAACTAATTCCCCTTGACATGAATACTGATTGTCTGCCCACCCAGGAGTTAGGCAAGGGAATATTAAGGTGTTTGTTGCCAGTGTGCACCTGGCACCCACTGTTAGCCCTTTGAGAGCAGTACTTGGATTCCCAGTGCTGCTGATGCCACCTTGTCTCTGGTCCCTGTCAGTAATGCCCTCAAAGCCTGAGGATGGTGTCTAATTGTAACAGCCTGAGAATGGTATCTAATTGCTGCTTCTGTCCACTGGGATCCCTCTGCCTCTCCCCCTGTCAGGGCTGGATTTTATACAGGTTTTTCTTTGACATTTTAAGGAGCTTCCACCTCAGATTTGAGTGAATTTCATTTCAGAATGTGCTCCAGCCTGAAGGGCAGAGCCTTTTGTCCAAGACACTTGAGATCAAATAGAGAAAGTGTTGATCTTGATTATTTTCTTCTTTTTTCCCACATTCTAGAAAAATTTCCTAATTACTGACTTATTGGGCCACATTACCACCAGCCTGACTTACTATAATTTTATCTTTTTTTTTTTGTCTTGAGTGCTTTATGACATTCCCCCAGCCCCATTTTGTACACAGACCAGGAAGGACAGCCAGGTGGTGAGTCCCATTTTCAGATGGATACACAAGCTACAGATATGTGTGAGATATCCATGTCCTCATGAAACCATGTCCTCAGCAACTGTTTTTCCATGGATATCAGATGTGGCATCCCGTAAGGGTGCTGGTATTTGCTGGTGCTCTTCTGAGGCACCCAGTGCCAGCCCCCTCCACTCTTTGTGCAGCAGTGAGGAGATGTGAGCTACCAGCTGAGCTGCTCCTCTTTGCCAGTGAAAAAGTTCACCATGCCAGCAAAAAAAGGGAGGAGGAGGAGAAGAAAAAGGGAATAGAGGAAATAAAAAGTGGAGCATGAAGTTAATGAAAGTGAGGGAGTGTTTCTGGTATTATAATGTTGCCAGAATTAGGTTTCTTTTAGCTCCTGCTGTGCCTTGCTAAAAGCGAGTCTTGTTAGCAGCAGCAGATGTGAATGTAACAGCTGTACAACTGTCAGGGGAACGAGAGAAGCTATGAGAAACCCATGAATTAAGTAGATCCTCTTACTCTCTTTGCATGGAGTGTTAGAAGTGGATGTTTCCAAAGAGTGTCCTGCTGGCTGCTCATGTCAAGTGATTGGGATGTTGTAGAAGGTGAGAGGAGGGTGCAGCAAGCAAGATGCAAGGTGTGTTTTCAGTCAGGAAAAAGAGAGCACTTGGGGAATGGGTTACTGGAGCTGCTGGGGGCTGATGGGGTAGCTGGGAGGAAAGATGTAGCTTAGGAGCAGACACTAATATTGCAGAAGTGGGGATGGGAATGCATGCAGCTAAGAATAGAGGCATTTATGGAAAGGATACTGCTGGTTATTTGGTAACCAGAAACTTAAATGATCAAAGAGTCTAGTAAGACCTTCTGACTTTGCCTTGCCCTTCCAAAAATATATCATGGCTGTGTGGAAGGTAACCTCCCATCCCTTCTTAGATGTTAATCACCCCCTTCCATATAGGTGGCCTATCAGATTGCATAGGCTGGGTAAACACTGGGATATGTGATAGCATATTAGCTGGGCTGCAGGATCTAAAGGTAAGGCTGATATCTGGGATGCCAAGATGTTTGTGAGGGGAGGCAGGATTCCTGCTCTCTTCAGCTGCTTGCCCTCCAAGTGGAAGGAGAAGGCATTTCAAATTCCTTGCAAACTCCAGGCTATAAACAGGCTCTTCCTGTATGAAACAATAATGATCTAACAGGAGTACTCCGGAGTTGTCTGCTTTTCTGAACAGTTCTAATATTACTGAGAAATGCTTTTGATGAAGCCCATCACTTGTTGGGACAGAAGTGCCCAGTGTTATTGGTGTAGATCATCCAAGAAGATGGCACTGAAGACAGAGTCATGGGGCAAAGAAGAAATCAAAGTCCCATCAAGCTGAAGCACAGAGAGACAGAAAGGGGAAGGAGTCAAAACAAAAGAAAGCAGGAAAGAGGGAGAAAATAATTAGGCAAAGGTGGGAGAACTATCAGCATTGTTTTCTATAATGGAGAAGTGTTCAGCCATTAAATACACTCCATAAACACTGTATTTTTTCAGCTAGCTGGGCTAAGGGCCTCTGTGGGGGCAAGCACACAAAAGATGAGTCCCCAAGCCCTGCTGCTCTCTCAATGAGAGTAGAATTTATCACCTATATAATGATTCTGAATTCATGTGGGAGGAGGTGCTGTAGCTCTAGCATGGTCTGGCTCCTCTGTATCAGATTTCTGAGTAAGTCTGTGTTCCCCAAATTAATGTGAAGGTTGACATGAGCAAGGGAATGCATTTGGTATTTTACTTTGTGGATCACAGGGCAAGTCCCACATGCAGTAGTCATGGATGCTGTGTTTATCCTTCCCCTTCTTGCTAACTTGAAGACAGTGGTGCTGCTGCTTGAGTCTCTGAAGCTGTTCTTGGCATTTAGGCTTTTGGCATTAAAAATCTCCATGGGTCTGTCACCACAGGCCACAGCCATTCCCCGGGGTGCAGGATATGCAGGGTGTTGGTGCTTTGGAATTATTTGTCAGGCATTGCTCTGTTTTGCCTGGTCCTAGGCAGGGGACTGAAATGAAGGTTAATAAAATGCAAACCACTTGGATGATGCAGGAACAGAAGTGTCCCTTATAGGTAAATTAAAATCTTCTAGGAGGTAGGTTGTTCTCACACTCACCAGCTATGACTGTTGGGGGGAAAATGCCTGACCAGGTAGGATCTGTTTCACCTGGACCCTTTGTTTACACACAGCAAACCCATGGGATTTCATACCTATTGTACAGTGATCCTGCAGTAAAATGTGAAACTTCAGGTATTCCTGTAGGTACAGACTGTGTGACCCTGTCCCAGATGGGAAATCTGCACAGTAAGACACCAAGTCCATGAGCCCTTTTCCTGATGAAAATCTTTTCTTTCCATTGGGAATCTTACAGCCGAGGGTGTTGCCTCAACTTACTCATTAGCCAGCTAGTGTTGGTCTAATTTAGGGTTAAGTAGTTAACCGTAAAAAATCCCTTGGAAGTCAAGGAATCCATACATTTGCTTATTTGTAATTTGTATACTGCCCCTGAGGCAAGCAGGCATGGGAATGTAATCTCATATTTGTGTATTTAACAACTGAAAAGATGATGTGATAAAAGATTTGGGTTTACAACAGTATAAAGCAAACTGTGACAGTCTAACCTCCTGTTTCACCTCCCCTGCTGCAGGTCATGCATCTTCCTAGTGCCCAGTCCTGTGGAAATCCTGTATTTCAGCATGCATTGAGACTCTTTTCTGTCACAGGATGGAGCTGAGGGTGTGCTTCAGCTTGTTTTTGTCCCAGCCAGAGAGGGGAAAACTTTCTTCATTGGGGGCCTGTTTGTGGTAGGCTCTACAGAAACACTCATCAAATATTGACTTTACTTAAAACTCTTAGAATCAAATCACACGAGGTAGGCTGAGCCAGGAATAGATGGTGCTGCTACATGCCTCTAGAGAGGTTTGTTGTTGCTGTTTTTTTGCAATGCAGATGTTAGGACTTCACAGGAAACCCATCACTCCTCCAAATGGGTGGAGATGTGTAGTTGTAAGGAGGAGTGAACATCAGAAAGTTGGTAATTTGTGGCTGAATGCTATTGAGCAGGACAGCAAGACAGTAACTGATCAGTAGGAATGACTCAAAAATCAGTGATCTTGCAAAGAAAAAAATCCCAGCCACAAACCAAAAAAACATTACTGCAATAGTCTGGATGACTCAGAAAGATGGGGCCAAGCATAACATTAGCTGCTGTAAGTCACATGTCAAAGAATAAGGACTACAGGCTACATTTATCAGTTGGCAAGTTTGTTTCAGGAAGGAGTGGGGGGCTGCTGCAGCTCCCTGGCTGACTACAGAATTCCAGGAGGATGCTGTAGCTGGGGGAACTTGCGTGGATTTCAGTAAATAACCTCAAGCTGAATGGTTCTAGGAAGGGCTGAGTGTGTGTCTGTGTGATTTAGCACTAACATGTCACTTCCCATGTACTCTGTTTAGTGCTTTTGTTGGTAATTCCTGGATGGAAGAGGTTTCAGGGACAATGCCTGAGGGTGTTAAAGAATTGGAAGTGTGCCTTCCAGTAAAAGAGGGTGAAGAGGTGGAGTGAAAAGGAAAAGCTGAAGGCTAACATTTAGATATACCTACAAGGAGAACAAATTTCCCATGGTCTAGCAGACTGAGGGGCATGAAGACCCCAAAACAGGAATATGAAACTGGATTAAAAAAAAACAACAAAAATGGTATGAGAAAAAGCACTAATTTTTAACATAATGTGTAATCAACCACTAGAAAAACAGTGAGGCTTTTGGAGGATCCTTCCCACAAGGCTTTAAAGTTGTGGCTTGATTCTTGTCAGAAAGTGGACCCTTGTAGAGATGGGAAGGATTTCTGCTAAGTTTTCTGACGCAGGTTTGTGAAGATGTGGGTCTGGATGATCGTGGCACTTTTCTCTGGCACTGCAGTCAGATGTTGGCTCACAGCTGTTGGCAGCTCTGGGGTTGAGAACTGGGACCTCATGGCAAAGGCCAAAGGCATGGCCTCTCAGCCCAGGCATTGCTCCTTTTCACCCTGCCCTGTGCAAACACCAGTGTTTGGTTCACCTGTTTATTGGCTAATGTTGCACTGATATCCCAAAGTAAATAAAGCTTCATTAGTCCAGTGAAGTGGTCAGTGATGACTAATTTTCATCTATCAATGGTGCTTCAATTCTCTTCTAGCCAAATCAAGGCATTCCTTTTACATACCATCATCTATGGCTCTGTCATCCATTTCAAACTTTAAACCTTGTTGCTGTCTTGTCTTTCTTAGCCAAACTAGAATGAGCTTTTCCTTCTGCTACCTCAACAAAGATCTTTATTTTTATTTGATTTTTTATGGAAAAGCTGTATTCCCATGATGTCAGGTTTTGCTTTATTTCTTACCTTGTTCCCCACAGATTTAAACTTTGTCAGAGGCCAGGTCTGTGCCTGTGGAAGAATCAGAGGTGCAGTACCATTAGAAATGAGAAGGAGAAGGATGGGTGTTGATGCAGGTGGAGGCTGGGACAGCATCAAGAGATGCCAGCAGAGGCTCGGAGCCTTTGCACGCAGCCAGCACGGCCAGGTCATTGCTGTAACAGTAACAGAACTTCCTGGGAAACACAATGGCCAGTGGTGAGCCAGCCTAGCCCAGGGCAGCAGAGGGAAGCCAGGCAGGGCAGCAGGGCTGGCTGGGTGGGGCGTGCGAGGATCTGTGGATGTGACCGCCGAGGCTGTGCGGGGTGGAAGCTTTTTCCTCTTGTGACTTCACCTGCACTGCCTGCCAACCCCGGCACACAATGTTATCACTGCAAGCCAGCACACGGCCAGGACGGCTGTGCTCGCACAGGGGGCCCCAGGAGACTTTCTCCAGGCCTTGCAGCTTGTGGCCTTGATGGCTCTTGCCTGAAATTTGCCATGGCCCCGTTCCGTGGTTTTGTTTCCGGTGGTACCAGAACTGGCTGTGCTTGTGGATGACTTATGCCACCGAGGTGGAGATCTGGTTGTGAGGAGTAAAGGTGAAAGGTTTTGTCAGGACCTGAAGCAGGGACTTCAGCTCTACCCCACCCCTCTCTGGCAACCAGGGCTTGCCCTTGGCTGTTTCCTTATCCAGGGTTTATTGCTGTGCAAAACAGTCGAGTTAATGAGTCATTAAGAACTCTCGGTCCCTGCTGCACGGGGACTTTCCTGCCTTGGATGGAAGCCCTTCCCAAGAAGCCCATTCCCCTCTCTGTAGCTAACACACAACTATTGAAACCTCTTGGATAACTAAATGCAATCCTTCAGGGCTCAGGCCCAGCCTATGGCAGTGGTGTCCATGGGTCAGGGATGAGTGGTCTTGCCTAGAATCTTTTGTCACTGTTAAATACCTCGCCTAAAAGGGAGAGTTGGGCCTGGATCATCAGAATCTCTTGGCAGTTTCACAGATCTCCTTTCATGGCAGTCTACAGAAGCTCTATCTTCTCTCTAAGGACACACTGTACATTAAGTGCTGCCTCTAGAAGTCCCAGCCTCAGCCTGCCCTTTTCCCCACACTAGGAGAAACCCTGTATTGTTTATTTTGTTCTGTTGTTCCATGAATGAGACCTTTCTGCCCAGACAAGCTCGGGCATCCTTTCCTTAAACAAAGAACCTTTCCTTGAATTCTTTTGCAGACTTTGGTTTCCCCAGGACTGATGTTTCGAAGACATCCTTGTTTTCCATGCTTTGACATCCGAAGAATGCAACAGCACTGGACTAGTTTGCAGAAAAAATGCAGTGGTTCCAGCCTTTGACATCTGAGATTTGTCATTGACTGGTCTTTGGCATCAGGGAGATGCAGGACACTTGTTCCTGCCAGTGTCTGTCTCCAGGTTGTTCAGAAGTCTTTGTAGGTTCATCAACAGCTCTCCAGGATTGGTGTTTGTGCTCCAATGGAGGTGAAATGGTGCAGTACCAAACAGGAGTTTGCTGGCACCCTCATGCTGTGTAAGAATCCTCAGGATGATGCAGCACTTCACCACTTGTGACTACTCATACCACTTTCTGGGCTACCTCACAAATCATAAATTATTTTTGGGAGGTGGACTGGAGATGAACAGATTTGAGCCCTTAAAATTACATACCAGCAGCCCAGTGTAGATCTGCAATCTCATGTGATCAGTTTAAGGTAAGAAGACACTTCTGGGGGGTACCTTAACACCTTCTTCACTGAAGCTAGCAGGTAGTCATTAAATAAGCTGGCTTTTGAACCAGCAAATAAGCACTCTTTTTCTAATTTGATGATTTAGTGGTCATGGAGAACACGTAACAGGAGCTTTTGACAGCAGAGGACCTCCATGAAAATTGGAGGATAAGCCAGGCAGGACTGAGATGTACCCACCTTTCCTTTACATGTCCCCCTAAGAGGCGCAGTGGGAGTTCATATGCAGCTCCTCAGCTACCCTGAGCTCAGAGCCCTTCAGGATGTCACTGCTTCCTGGGACAAAGTTCCCCACAGCAGAGCTACAGCTGGTCTCCCTGCAGGAGGGCAGGAGCAAACCCAGTCTGTGTTAGTCGAACCCTCTGAGCTGTTCTAGATCAGCAGTCCCCTTTTCATGATCCACCCCCTCCAGAACTTGGTGACTTTTGTAAAGTGTTTGATGTTTTCTTCCAGGTTATTGACTAAAAATATCCTGATGCCAAACAGCCTCCAGGATCTTGGTACAAACATATAATAAAAAAACCCAATCACTTCTAGTTCTCTATTGTGTTTTGGAACCAGTCTGATAGGTCATTTATAGTCTGTTTAATGACTGCTGTCTTATTTTTATGCCAAGCAAGTTCTTTAATCATAGTGCCACATGATAGAAGGGAAAGAAGCCTTCCAGGATCTCAAGTATATTGTACCAGCTTTGTTATATTTAACAATTGTACAATGCAATTTCCTCAGAGAAAAGAAGGAACACAGTTCAGTGGGGGTGAATTTTTCTGTTTGTTGCCCCTAGTTATATTTCCCTCTTTTCATTCCCTGTGTTCTTTGTTAGCCGCTTCATTTAGTTCAGGTCTGAGATCCTGTCACAGGTCTAGTTACCTGTGAGTAATTATGAGATAATTATAAAATAATTATGCCCCTCTACATAGTCTTTACAAAATGCCAGACTATGGGATTTCTTTTTCTCCTCCAGGACTTACGCATTGCACCAAGAAGTACAGATCAACATAATCATGGAATTATGTATGCAGCTTATGAAAAAAACTCCCAAACTAAAGAAAGTTAGAAATTTTCAGTGCAAGGTACCTGGTCATGGTGATTTAAAATGCCTGATTTTAGTAGGTGGTATTTAACTCCTCTGAGATACTACCAGAATAGACATGTCATTAACAAGGTCTTCATCAACTACTTTCTTTCCTCTCAGCAGTAGGATAGGAGTATTTATTGATTTCTTTTGTTGTTCTCTGCATTGTTATTGAATAGTCTAAGATTTCCATCTGATAACAGATCAATACTATGAGTCAGACTCATTCTGGTCTTAATTTACTATTTTAAAAAAATGCCTTTGTCAGTCTTTTTTTTCCCCCTTTCACCTCCATCATATTTTTTATAATTCTTATCTTCTAATTTATATTCAGCTTCTGTCATACAATTTGTTATATATGTTATACTTCACTTACTTAAAGTTGCCTCGTTTCAATTTTACATCAGGTTGTGTTTTTTCAGTTGCACTATTCTTTCTTTACTGAGGAATTGTGTGTTTTTGGTGCCTCATAAATGATTTTTAAGCAGTTGCTAGTGATTATTTATATTTTTGTATTTAAATACTTTGTGTTTATTTAGCTCAGAATTCTCTTCAGGGCTGGGAGACGGGGCTTTTTAAAGTAACATATTTTTTAAAGCATTGCATTATCAGTTTGGACTTTCTTCTGCTTTCATATAAGAGTGCAGAGAGCTGGGGATCAGCGAACTTGCTACCAGCCTCTCATTTCTGCCATCACTTCACCCATCCTGATAAGGGAAATGCAAGTTTTGTTCAATTTGGATTTAAAGTCTGCCAAATGAGGAAGCTGAAGAATCCCCAGGGCTGTTTATTGACTCAGCAGCATCACCATGCATTAAGCTAAGCAATAACTCAAGATTTTTCTTTGGTGAGTGCTTGAGTAACCAGTGCTGCCATATTCTGGTGTTTCTTGGCTATCCATCCAAGTCAACAATCCTGTGACTGGAGCACCAACTTACAAATATTGAATACTGGTAACTAGGAAATTGTGATTCAAAGTCACAAACATGCTAGCAAGTACTTTTATTTTTTGCTCCATTCACTCTGTCTTAGGGCTATACCTATTGATTTTAATATGGTCTTACAAACCATGCCAGCATTTATTGCAATGTCTTACAGCTGTAGTCCCCTGGGCAGGCAAAGCCTTGATGAATATAAACTGTAAAGTAATGCCACAACTGTATGCAGCTAAAGAGGATGTACTGGAATGGACTTGACTTCTGTATTGTGTTCCTGTAAAGGAGGGCACGCTGTGAAAGGCAGAGTCAGGGCTGCAGCTGCATAAACTCAGCACTGCTCAGGGGGAGTAGAAACCCACCAAACCTTCTGCACCCTGGGCCAAAGCAGAGGGGCAAACAGAAATATTAGAGCTCATGTCCTTGCTTCAGAGCTTTGGGCACTGGAGAGACACAGCCCACTAAAAAACACGCCTATATTTTGCTGAGGAACTACCTGTAATAGCTGCATCCACTGGGATAGCATTTATCAATCAGGCAAGAAGGGAGTCTCATAGCACAGGGCATGAGGGAGAGCATTCAGCAGTTGCCAAGGTGGGATTTAGAAGTAGCTCCTGAAATTTCTGCCAGGTTTCACACAGGACAGGGGATCCTCAGAGAGTCTTAATGCTTCTTTTAAAAGGAACCCAATATGCTTTAAACCATTTTCTTCCTAAGAATATCATATTCACTGAGCAGTAACAGGGCTGCAAGGGATTGAAGTTTGTTGGAAATAATGAAGAAAAAAGAACTCTCCAGTCCTCTCCAAACTGGATAAGCCCTTTGGCTCTCCCACCTATGTTTTCTGGCAGGTCTGTACACAGATAATCCTTGACTCCTTCCATCTGGCTGTTTATTAGTTTGAAGCCAAATTGTCTCAGTGAATGCTGAACACCTCTGGATCAGTGATGTATCTATGGACAGGTTGTCTTCTTGATCAGGAAAAGAGAATGATTGGCTCAACAGCTTCCAAGTTCAATAACCTCCTTTACTTCTTAATGAATTGCTGAGGCATGAGAGCCTTCCGTTCCTTGCTGGCATCTTTTGCACTGTGCCCAAAGAAACAATCATATCAGGCTCAGGAAGACTGAAAGGGCAGGGAAACAGGAACCATCCCCACGGATGTCCTCCCCAGAGAGGCTGGGAACACGCTCTGCTGTGGGAAAAGGGAAGCTGAGGTCAGCCAAAGTGCACAGCAGGTATGCACATCTTTTGGGATGGGAAGAACAGATAATGGCCTGCTTTGCCATCCCTGTCCCTACCCTGGCCTGCTGGGGAGCTCTCCTGGGCCACCTTCACACCTTGCATGCAGAGTGCACCTCCACTGTGTCATTCCGTGGTGAGGAAATGAAGGCAGGGAGATAAAGGTGGAGAGTGGGTGGTGACAACGTTCCTGAGAGCCCTGAGCCTACCACTCAGCAAGGCAGGCCTTGGTGGTGTGAGAAGAGCCCAGAAGGAGGGAGAAAGGAGTAGAGAATGAGCCTCCATCCAAAACTGGAAGGCAAAAAACCCCATGGACAGTGAGGTAACACGGGATGCTTCCAGCCATACAGACTTGTTCCCATCTTTCAGAAGCTTTGTCCCTTCTAGCTCCTGGTGCCTGGGAATGTTAAGAGATTGTACAGAAAGTCTTGATAAAACAAACATATGGAGATCCCCTCAAGAGGCTGGGAGATATTATTAGCTCCTCTTTTACTGGCAGGCCTGGAGCAATTAATTATTACCAGAAGTATTATCAGGTACTTGTCACTGCTTTCCCTGGATCCACTTCACATAGCCCAGACTGGCTGTAAGCAACATGTTCCCTGACTGGCCTGATACCCCACAGCTCCTGATAGCAGTTCCTCTGCTGCTCTCCTGAGGGTCTCAGCACTGGTGGAAGGGCCATAACCTTGAATATATGCTGGGGAAAATTGAGTCCATGAGCCACTTGAGTATTCAGCATGCCTGTGTTTTTATGTCTTCTCAGTGATGTGCTCCACCTCTGTGACCAGGGGGAAAATTTTAGGCAGGAGCCAGAGAAAGGGACAGGTAAGAGGGGTTATTTGGGGACCTAGGGAAAGGCATTCTGTATGTGGTGGCTGCACAACACGTTTAACAATTTGCCTATGAGCTCTGGGCCCTGTCCCAGTGTCACTCCTCAGAAATGCCATTGCAGATGCTCTAAGAACTTAGAATTTCTAACCAACACACTATTGTAAAGGCCTGTGCTTCTAGAAATAGTTTTAAGTGGCCAGGTTTTAAGTGAAATTGTGCTGATCAATGAAATCATGTGTCTAAAGGAATACTCTTCTCTTTCTGGCCCTGGTGCTGCTGCTGCAGTAGCACAGCACCTACCTTTGACGTGTGAGAATTCATCTTTTTTGCCTTTCTAGTTATTTGTACTTTTAATGAATTTTTGCTATTGATATACATTTAGTGAAGCTTCTATTATTAACCATGTTATTATTAAAGGGAAAATCATGCAGGTCAGCTGGTATAACTGAGAAGTATTTACTGGAAAAGGGGTGCAGGTTCATCTGAAAATACAGATTTTACTAGTAAAAAAGGTGCTTTGGCAACAAAGTTTACACTGAGTCTGTAGGTAAAACTAGAGACATCGAAACGATCTTCATGTCAGTATAACTCCATCTGTAAAAGTACTGTAAAAATCGTATCCAGAACAGTCATTACAGCATCACCACGCCTTCCCCGCGTTTGCCGTGCTCAATTTTGTATCTGCAGAAGGAGCTGAAGAAGGGAGTGCCGAGAGAGGCGGGGTGAAGCCGGGAGAAGGCGTTTGTCACCCGCAGCATCCCCGGGTGCGGGCGCACGGATGGGAGCGCAGTGCCCGCTAGCGGCCCGGGCTGCGAGAGCTCCGCTGCTGCTCCTGCAGCTCCTCCGGTGCTGCTGCTGCTCCACTGGTGCTGCAGCTCCGCCGGTGCTGCAGCTCCGCCGGTGCTGCTGCAGCTCCGCTGCTGCTGCTCCGCCGGTGCTGCTGCTGCTCCACCACCGCACCCGGACAAGATTCGGGACCCTCCTTCCCGCCGCCCGCGGGTCAAACCAGCACCCCGGGAAAGGCCCGCGCCGGGCTGGGCCAGAAAACAGAGAAAATTGGTTGAAATGGGGTTACGGGGAGCAAACAGCTCTGCATGTGCAGCACGTTCAGAGCCATCGCTGAGGCACAGAACACGCGGGTGGCTCTCTTGGAGGTGTTTTTTTTTTTTTCCTCCTCGCAGGGCAGCGTGCGTGTAGCTGGGGTGAGCAATGGGAAGCAGTGCAGCACCGCTCTGCCCCGGCTAATTAACCCCACTCCAGAGGAGGTCATTAACTCTCGTGCAGTTCCATAGCCAGCCTGCTCCCAGCCCTGAGCTGGTGTCCCCCAGGTCAGCATGGCACTGGGTGGTGTAGATAACCCAGGCTGGGTTTTCAGAACTGGTGGCAAGAGCCTATTTTTTTTTTTTTTTTTTTAAATTTTTTTTTTAAATTTTTTTTTTAACTAAAAATATTTTTCCAGGTCTTTGGCCCTACCCAAAAACCATGGAGCCAAAAGGCTCAGAAAACCTCCCTCTCCCCCTGCTTGTTTTTCTGCTTATGAGGTAAGATCATCCTTAACAGATGTTTGTTTACCTCTTCATAAAAACCTCCTGTGATTCTACAGCCTCCCCAAGCAGTGTGCTGCCGTGCTTTGCTACTCTTGCCATTGCAAAGTGTTTTTCTAATGCTTAGCTATATCATTTTTATTGCAAATTAAGCTGATTATTTCCTCTTCTACTTTTGGTGGATGTAGGGGACAACTGTTTAGTCTCTCCACCCATTATAACAAATGATTATGTGCTGGAAGACTGTTATCATGCCTCCCCTCCTGTTGTTCTTTTCCTAGAGAAAACAAGCTCAATTATTTTATCCATTCCTTATAAGTCATGTTCTTTTCACCATTCTTATCATTTTGCTGTTCTGTTTTGGACTTTCTCCAGCTTGTCTGCATCTCCTGT
Organism: Cisticola juncidis; assembly: GCA_013400215.1. Lineage (NCBI taxonomy): Eukaryota > Metazoa > Chordata > Aves > Passeriformes > Cisticolidae > Cisticola > Cisticola juncidis. Next base: position 57,975 of record VXBR01000457.1, read on the forward strand.
AAAATGTAGTGCCTGGGAGTGGACACACTGTTCCTGCTGGGAGCTCAGCAGTATCAAGAAAATCCACAAAATAATTGCTTCCGTTGCCTTATACACAAAATCCTCATTAAAGCACCTCAGAATGAGATTTGGCCTCGTCTGTGGGGATCTCCCTGAACAGACACACGTTGGGTCCCACCCCAGCTCTCTCTGCTGGACTGGTCACAATTTATTTTGGAGCAGCACACCTGGTGTCTGTGCAGCCACCTTTCCTGAGCTGGACCTTGGTGCAGTCACCTCTGCAGAGGCAGCCCAGCTCCCCAGTGTCTCACATTCCTCTCAAATTCCAATCACTTCAGCCCCCTGCCTTCAGGAGGGACTGCTGACCCCCAGCCCAGCTGTCATCCTCTTGGTTTTGTACTCTAGTCTGTTGTCCAAGACACTCAAGGAAATACTGAGCAGCCCTGGAGGCAGAACATCAGGGACACAATTCTCCCAGCTGGAAAAGTGAAGCCCTGGTAATTACCCTTGATTATGGTACTTCAACCTTTGTACCCTTCTGCACGGTGACTTTGCATGCTGCCCTGGGAGCCTGTAATCTAGATATTTTCTAAGAGTCTACTGAAGTCAAAGTATTTTACACCTGTTTCCTCCTCATCTGTCAGGCCTGTTAGTCAAAGAAGGAAATTAGCTTGGTTTGACATGATTTGTTCTTCAAAATTCCCTGCTGGTTGTTTCTTGTCAGCATATTGTCCTTTAGCTGCTTATAAATTGATTGTTTCATAATTGGTTCCAATATCTCTCTAGGTATCACAGTTAGACTGACTGGCCTGTAATTCCCCAGGTTCTCCTAGAACAGTAATTTTCACAGAAGAACTGCATTTAACAGATACTGAAAGACATTCCACTTTTGCCCTGCTTATCTTTATTAATTGTCTACTTTGGTTCCATCCCTTAAATTAAAAACATGTTTCCCATAAGTATTCATCCTCTGCTTGAGACTCAGCACAACCCAGCCCTGTCTTCTGTATTCCTGCCCTTCTGTTACATATTTCCCCAATTTTCTTCCTCCTTGATGCTTTATATCTTCCTTCCTCTCTTTTCTTTATGGTTTGCTTGCAGCTCCCTAACAAAATATATTCCCCAGGAATTCACATCCACCAGTGCCTGGAGAGACTCCTGGAAAAAATCTGGGAGCCTGGCCCTAAAAGTGCAGGCAGTGACATTTGCCAGGCTTGCAGGGACATGGTAAGGTCTGCTTAAAGAATTGTCCTGGGCTGGCTACACTTAGATGATTTCTGAAACCGGTAGGTGGCAGAGAGATGATAAAATCTGGGAGACTGATCCTGGTGATCAGAGGATGGATCACTCTGGCTCTGGGATGGGCAAGGACACGTGTTACTAGAGAGCTGGGTGAGTGTCTGGCAAGGAGAGCCCTTGGTGAAGGTCCCAGCTTCTTGCAGGGAGGCTGAATGTGCCCAGTGCTCAGCCTCAGCCACGAGTGAGAGGTCTGTGTGTTCAGCAGAAGAACAGGAAGCGTGTGCCACTTCCCAGCTAAGCAGATCCCCAGAAGATAACTTTGTTTGAGGGAGGGGTATCGTTATCCAGGGTTGTGCGCTATATAATTGCACAATCTGCTATCATGCATGAACAGAGCTGCTCAATAGCATGGCCCTGCCTTGTCCTGACATCATGTCTGTGTTGGAAATCCGTTTGGAATAAAAAAATCCCACATTCCCCAAGTGACCTCGTAGTCTCTGAGCAAAAGGCTGAGTTGCAGTGGAGACTTCACAGACTCAGTGGTGCCAGGGAGAGAAGCTCAGTCACCAGCCTCAAAGCAGCTAAAGGTTGAGAAGTCAGCAATGAAGCAAACTTCCTTCAAAAGAAAATAGTATTTTAAAAGTGCAGGAGATGCCCATGATTCTTTGAAAGCAAGAAAAATCCCAAAGGCAAGGAAAAGCCACTGTGAGTTAACAGTGCAGTGTTACTTTCACTAGCTGCTACTATTTTTAGCAGTGGTTTTTGGGGATGAAAGTATTCAGCACGTCTACAGGTTGCTGTAGAGAGAGCATAAATTAATGAGAGCATAAATACCAAGCCAGCTACACAGGCTGAAAGTGTTTGCCCTTCTCAGTCTGGCACTGTCAGTGCTGCAATTCTTTTGCAGACTCAGTGATTATCACATGCTGCATGTGAGGTCCAGTCTTCTCGACCTTTTTCTTTTATGGTCTCTACTCCTTTCTTTCACAGCCACTGCTTTCATGCTACAAAAGGAGTCCTGACTTCCAACACTACCCTGATGCCTAAGAGAATCAATTTTCCTTCTTACTCTTCTCATGCTCTGCCTTCTCCTCTTCATGCCCATCTCAACTTCCCTGCATAGCCCCAGTATAAGAGGGATTTCTCACTGCCCAGCTTCCTTTTCCTTTAGACCTTTTTCTTCAGAGGGAGGAGGCCCCAGTGAGCTGGAGAACCTGACTCAGAGCTCAGTGGTGCCTTTGTAAAAAGCCTCCAGATGAAGGGACTCTGTGCTTTTCCACAAACCAGAAATGTCCTGCAAACTGGATGTGCCCCATGCTAAAGAGTCTGCACTCTGTGACCAAAGAAAGTCAGCCTGATCGTTTGGATGAAGGTAACACAGACTCAATAATCACAGACTTGAACATAATTTCTGCATCAGCTGCATATTGCAATCTGTTCTACAACTTGTCAGACAATGTTTGATATTTGCATAGTGTTAGCAAAAGGCAGATAGAAGGTTAGTGGAAAAGGTCTCTGGCAGTAGCTGGATGTAATTTAGAGATGGACTACAGCCATGTAGTTACATACCAGATTTGGGGTTTGGCTCATGATATTAGAGAGAAAAGGCCTAGAAAGGGATGTGCACATTCAGCTAGAGCTGAGTTTTCCAAAAAGACAGTTTTGGTCTGAAAGGGAATGGGCAGTTTAACACCTGAAACACCTGCCCTCTGTGATGCACCAGTATCCAGGCACTCTCTAAAAGTGCTAAACTATGTTTAGTTCTCCCTCTCTTAGTGCTTCCCATAGAGGGGTTGAGAGTGGCAGTGATGATCACTCACTCATGTATTGATACTAGTTTATCTCAGTAGTGTATAGCAAAACAAAACAACAAAGGCGTTCCTTCCTCCTCCTCACTGTCCTTACTCCTCTCATTGGTCCAACCATGCCTTTCCTTATTCACTTCATGTTCCTGGGACTTGTGACTTCTCCACTGTGTGTTCTCTCTCCAGGAAGGCTCTTCCCATGCTTTATGTAGCATGGCTGAAAAATATTCTGCTACTGCTTCCCTGTTTAAGAGAGTGATTTCAAAATATGACTTTCAGTCCAACTACATGCATTGAGGGTGGTTTTTCTTTTGTGTCTCCAGATTGGTTCTTCTTGCAAAATATGATTCTTTTCCATCTCTCATTTACGCCTTAGCTCTTTTGAAATGAGGTTTTAAAAACATCATCTCTGCCTCCAGTTGTGCTTTGGACCTTGGGGCTCTGCAAATCAGCCTAAAAGCTGTGTGGGAAGACAACTCCTGAGGTGAAGCTCTGAACTTACATGGACACAAATGCCCAGAAACACAGAAAAGTGGCCTGAAACTGTTGGTTTGAAGATAGAAAAATTTTGTGGCACTCATGTTTTAATATGTCATCCAAAATGCCAGCATTTCTGGAGACAGAGTGTCTCCCAATGCCATTCTGGGATATTAAATTCAGTGTTGAGTTTGCATAAAGAGAGAGGAGAGCTACTTGCTGCTTCATCACTTTATGAGCTTGGCATCTGTATCACTGCTTAGCAAATCTTGCTTCCAGTAATCCTTTTTTTCTTCAGAGCTGAGCACCAAGAGCACATTCTGAGCAATGCCTCCAGAAAGACTACAAAAACCATACCTCAGAGTAAGGTTATAGCCTTTGACTTTTAATTAAAACTCTCAGGGCATTTAGTTGTACTTGTGGATGCATTACTGAGCCTGTGATTCCTCTCCTCTGTGGCCTCCCCAGCATTTTTGCAGGTGGCTGGTGGTAGATAAGTGTGCCTAGGGTAGCATTCCTGTGTGCTGGGCTTCTGGAATTCAGCTATGCTCCTTAACAAAACAGTTTGGTTTAGACATTCTTGGTGCATGTGCACATGCAAGATGCATTTGGAGGAAAAACTGAGCAGAGCTAAGACACTGAGAGATGAGGTGGTAAAATTTGTCTTCCTCAGCTTTGATTAATATTGACTGATAATCTTGTTTTCCCATTCTGTTGCTTTTTCCAGGTAAAAGATGTTAAATAGCAGACCAAAGTATCTGACAATGCCAAATATAAACTCAGTACTTCAGTATCTGCCCGAAAATCAGTAATGCAACTTGTCTGTGTAGAGTAACAACTTAATTCAATTTACTCTGCCACTATCAGAGATGTTGGTGTCCACTTTTCACCTGCTGCACCACAACACCTAAAGACCCGCGAGTGTGGACACACACAGAGCTGTGCTGAACCACAGTGGAATTGCAGAGATGCTTTGGTCCCTGCTAACTGAGCAAACTCCCATTTATACATGTATTAGGTTTTCACTGCCTGCCGCCTGTTCCTCTCCCCCCTCTGCTTTTTCATGTTCAGTGGACTCTCCTCTCTGTGTCTCTGCCTCTCTCTCTATTTTTTTTTCTCCCTATTGTTCCCCACGTCACTGACTGTCACTCACTTCATAAAGCCGTCTGGCTCGGAGCTTAAATATTGCAGGGCAACTAAAACCCACCATCAGAGCCAATTCAGTCATATCTGCTCAGTCGTGCGACAAGATTGGGGCTTTTAGGGTAGGGAAGAAGAGAGACAAAAGTTCACTCTTCCCTGCAGAGTGCCAAGAGAGGAGGGGGACACATTTCTTCGGTGGAGCCTCTCACAGCGGCAAGTTGCTTGCTCAACACCCTTAACCTGCTCAGGCTCTTCGCCGGTAGCGCGCGCAGGTTGCGGTGTCTGGGTGGGGGTCTGCAGCCAGCCCGGGAGAGTTCAGGACACAACTCTGTTGGCTCTGATGGGCTTAGGCAGAGTCCTGCTCTTTCCTCCTGACAGGCAATTTCAGGGAAAAATACCTCGCTTACCCCTTTTTTTGAGGCTGGAGTGGCTGACTGCTTGCAGGTGGAATCCCGGATATTTTCGAACTGGCTGTGCCACTCGTCATCCATCCACCCAGTATCGTTGCTTGCAGTTGAGCCAACTGAGCAACCTCAAACTTTTCCACTTGCAGCAAACAGAGGGGATGGGCATGGCAGAGCTGTGAAGAACGTGGCCAGTTGGAAGCGATCTCAGGGAGGGCTTAGCCAAACGTAGCAAGCTGCGAGCAAGACGTGTGATGGAGTTAGACGGGAAACATTTTCCCTTCTCGTGTGATAAGGTTAATCACACCTAGAGTGTGGCTCTTGCTCGCTGCAGTGGAAGTGCTCAAATGGTGGCATAGATATCAGTGTGACTCACAGGGAAAGAAAGGGATGGAGTTAACCGAGGTGCCTGGGGGACAATGAGGCTTGTACTGTGTGCAGTCATGTTCTTTACAGAGCTGCACGTGAATGGGAACTGTTGGGTGTACTTTGCTCTGCAAATTAGCAGAAAGAGGATGTTTAAATCAGTTTAGATAATGTATGTAAACAGCATAATCTTCTGCTAGACTTGTTAATGTAAGCGCTGACATTAACACACTTCTTTACACGACTTTAATGACTGAGAAAGTAGCAATTTTCCTCGGTGATTAAATTACGTGTTTGCCGCTTATGTATGCGAGGTGTTTGTGCAAGCTGAAGGAACTGTGTTCTGTTCTTCATTTCCTAACATGGGTGTCCGGGGTAAAAATATTGTGAGGTTTGAAGGCAAAGCATACGAGTCCATCTTGCTTTAGCAAAATGCCATTATAAGCTTTTTTTTTTTTTTTTTTTTTTTTTTTTTTTTTAATTGAAAATTTGTGAAATTCCCCTGAGCCATAGAATTCTCAATATTTTGCGTGTTTGTCTATGTGTGACTACGTACACAGAGTAGTTGAAACAGACTGGTACGCGTTGGTGTGTCATAACATATGGCATTACAAATATATCCCAGCGGTATCTGCAGGAGGAGGGAAGTTTAGATACTCAGATTTTCATGCTGTTGACTGTACCTTCCTTTTCCCAGTGCTTGTGCATGTGTCTGCTCTTAGGGAACTATAGATGGGGGTAGTATCTAAGAGATGAACTTCTAGATCCCTGTGAACAGCTATTTTATGAATAATATTCTCTGTTTCACTTGTCATGCTCTGCAAGTCAGTCTTTCTGGGCCACTGTAATATTCTGCATTCCTCAGAGACTTCAGACTGCTGTGATGTGTTAAATCAACCCATACAAAACAACTTTCATCTCTATTCTCCTCATTCATAGATCTTCCCTTGCCTGAAATTATATAGTGGGAAGTTCAGGATATGCAGAATAAAGCCCTGACCCAGGAATCATTTCTTATCATGCAAAAGTAAAGACAGATGTAATATTTGACTTGCATTACTTGAAAATGGATGACTGCCTCAGCTTTCCAATAGTATATCTGCAGCTAGCTCCCAGCTCTGTGTTAGCCTGAGATAGTGGCACTGACATTTTAGAGACAGCAAACAGTATTTTAGGTCCCAGTCAGAGACCTTGGTGTTTTCCCTAGGTTGGTTACTGTCAGTGTGGCAACCGACTTCAGAAGGGGATGCAAAAAATAGCCCCAGCAGCACCAAATAATTACACTGCATATAACATATTCTACATAGCAAAATGAATCTAAGTAGTAGTTGTTAAGCTTATACAGCTTTACTAGCACAGTAATGGTGGTGTAATTGCTGTTCTTACCTAACAGAGTGATTGCTAAAGGGGAATTGACATTTGCAACCTAGAGAGAATTCAGGTTTGCTTAGGTGCAAGATGGGCGCAGATTTGAGATCTGTTTGACCCATGAGGGGTTCTGGTGCAGAAGTGCTTGTGTGCCTGAAAGCTTCACCTTCTCTTCTAACCACTGCAGCTGTCTGCTGATAAATCTGTTCCACTGTATTGCTGGTGAGTGTTTGTACGTGTACAAAATCTAAGCAGACTCACAGAACTGAGCCTACAAGGTGCCACAGAAGACTCTCACCTGCAAAAGGAGATAAATATACTCCCTGACTGAAAAGTAATTGCCTATTTAGAGCCATGGAAGGAAGAATTTAGCAGGAAGCTTGCTCTGGCTTCCCAGCCCTTCTCCTGATAATAAATCACTGTGAACAGACAAATCAGCAAGCAAACAACTGCCTTTCTGTTCTCAAAGCATATTAGGGAAATACTGATTGAAAGCAACAAAAGAAATCAGTGGGCAAATCTGAAATCTTTAAGATTTAGAGTAATTTGTGGGCTTTTTCTTTGTTTTTTCTTCCCTTAGACCATAAGAAATGGGTGACTGGAGTTTCTTGGGGAACATTTTAGAGCAGGTGAACGAGCAATCCACTGTCATCGGGAGAGTTTGGCTCACAGTGCTCTTCATTTTCCGCATCCTGATCCTGGGCACAGCTGCCGAGCTCGTGTGGGGGGATGAGCAGTCAGACTTTGTGTGCAACACCCAGCAACCTGGTTGTGAGAACGTCTGCTACGATGAGGCCTTCCCCATCTCCCACATCCGGCTCTGGGTCCTGCAGATCATCTTTGTCTCCACCCCTTCGCTGATGTACTTCGGGCACGCTGTGCACCACGTCCGCATGGAGGAGAAGAGGAAAGAGAGGGAGGAAGCGGAGAGGCGCCAGCAAGCTGAGGTGGATGAAGAGAAGCTGCCCCTGGCTCCAAACCAAAACAAAGGCAACAACCCTGATGGAACCAAGAAGTTTCGCCTGGAAGGTACTCTCCTGAGAACATACATCTTCCACATCATTTTCAAAACCCTCTTTGAGGTGGGATTCATAGTAGGTCAGTACTTCCTGTATGGCTTCCGAATTCTCCCCCTTTACCGCTGTGGGCGGTGGCCCTGTCCCAATCTTGTGGACTGTTTTGTCTCCAGGCCCACGGAGAAGACCATCTTCATTATGTTCATGCTGGTGGTGGCTTCCGTATCCCTCTTCCTCAACCTGGTGGAGATCAGTCATTTGATCCTGAAAAGAATCCGGAAGGCTCTGAGGAGACCGGCAGAGGAGCAGCTTGGAGAGGTCCCGGAGAAGCCCCTCCACGCCATCGCAGTCCCCTCCATCCCAAAGGCCAAAGGCTACAAGCTGCTGGAAGAGGAGAAGCCGGTGTCCCACTATTTCCCTCTCACGGAAGTAGGTGTTGAGCCCAGCCCCCTTCCGTCAGCCTACAATGAGTTTGAGGAGAAGATTGGGATGGGACCCTTGGAAGATCTCTCCAGGGCGTTCGATGAGAGGTTACCATCGTATGCGCAAGCAAAGGAGCCAGAAGAGAAGGTGCGAGCAGAGGAGGAGGAGGAACGAGAGGAGGTGCAGCCTCAGGAAGAGCCAGGGGTGAAGAAAGCAGAAGAGGAGGTGGTGAGAGATGAAGTGGAAGGGCCTTCAGCACCTGCTGAACTTGCCACTGATATGAGACCCCTGAGCAGGCTAAGCAAAGCCAGCAGCCGGGCCAGGTCAGATGATTTGACTGTATGAAGGTGCAGGATGCGGGGAGCACGTGAAAAGGAAAAGGTTGAAGAGAAAAGGAGAGATAGAGAAAGAATCAAATGATATTTTTAAGCAAAGTGCTAAAACGGCCACTTGAATATTATTTCCTTTTATGATTCTCAACTGGAAAGGTACTACCATGGTAACTGTGCCTTATTTGCCCCATATGTCCCTGTATTTCCCTGTTTCCAGATGCCAGCTCACTCCTTACAGTAATACCTACACTGTACACATAACTGATGTATTTTAAACCCTAACATGGCAGTGATACCCAAATGTCGCCACTGTGATTTACTGAAAGCCTGTGTTCCACATTTCTCTAGGAATGTGGGGAGGATGTCTTTCAGCCAGTGAGGGGAAAGACTGATCAACAACTGTATCTAGTCTTTCTGTTTCCTCCTATGGCTCACTGAGCAGATCTCCCCTTTGCTGTTGGCATGGAATTGCAGTTATTTAATTCACAAAGTGAATTCTATGCTTAGCATCAAGGCACTAAAATACTAAGCTCAACTTCCCTTCTTTATTCAGAAAATAAAGGCAAAAATGGTCCAAATTTCTCTGTGAATAAATATCTGAGTTAGGAAAAATATTTTCCCTGGTCAAAACTATTTCTGCTTTTCAAGTGACAGTGACAGTAGGCAAGGTTAACAGGCTCTCTACTAGGACTTAGCAGATGCCCAGAGATGGATTATTTGTTCCCAAGAGGGCCATCTAGCCCTGAGATTAGTTCAGAATACTGGAAAGAATAAATTCAGGCGATATTTTTTACTTGTAGCCTTGTGACTTAAAGATCTGAACCTAGATTTAGCCAAGCAAGGAGGGAAAAATCTTCTGAGAAAGGAAGGGACAGCTACAGTCCCCAGATTATGAAACCAAATACAAGCCTTCATGGTATGATCCTGACAAGTGTTCAGTTCCTGGAGCTTCCAGGCTCCCAGGCACTCAGCAAATCTCAGGTACAGAGTCCTGAAGGCACCTGTGAACCTAAACCAGGGGTCTGAGTAACTATGTGACTTTTTAAACCTCTAATACAAAGCTGGTTGGTCAAGTTTGAAAAGACTGATATGGTAAAAGTCTCTTGACAGCCTGTGTTTTTAATTTGACAGACGGGAGCCATTCAGTGGGCTACCTACATTCAGTGGTCTCCATTAAATGCCAAAATCTCGCTCAAGTAAGACAATGCCTTTCAAAAGATGATTTAGACCTTTTGTGCCAACAGGTCTGTACAGAACTCTCAGAGACTCAGAAAACTTTTTTTACAGAAGGCAGAAAATGATGTGCTTGCAAATGTTTAGATGTCTAATATAGATTTCTAATTTTAGGACTACAGCAGCAACTCTTGGCTGGGACAGTGCAGCGATGCGTTCAAAAGCTTCAGGTTAACAGCTATGTCCCCCCAAACTGAGCCTCATGCCAAAAAAGTGCAGGTATGCACTCTGCTCTGCTCTGCTCTGCAAACCTCAGACCCTGCCATCTCAGCGAATTCTTTCTGCTGGGCTGGAGCTCATCCCATTGTTCCTAGGGCAGGCTCTAATCCAGGTCAGGCTAAAAAAATGGTCTTTGGCACAATGCATCAAACTCATCCCGCCATTAGCTAGAAAAGACCCCCTGCAGCCTCCCATTGTAGCAGGTCTGACTCAAAGCCCAGGGAAGGCAAACTGGTATCTGTGAGAGCCCTGGGTAGGCTTGGGCCCCTTCCCAGCCCCAGTACAGTCAGTCCTGTCACTCCTGATCCCACCTGATCCCACCCCTTTGGTGGATTCCCTGCCTGGCCACGCAGCCGTGAAGGTGGCCGGACTCTGCTGCCGAGTGATGATAAGCTGTACATATGTAGAAAGTTTGTAGGGTGCATTGGGATTCTTCAGTGCCACAGAGGTGCCACATACTGTTCTTTTTTTTTTTTTTTTCTATTTATCCTTTTGCTCCTCTTGGGCCTGTGTATGTTCCCAAGATTTGCAACCTGAGGTCAAAACCTTTATTCCTTAGACAAAGGCCGTTGGGTGTCCTTCCTTGTGAAGGACGACTGGAAGGTTCCTCCTCAGTTTTGGGAAGGAATATGTCAGAGCAACACATGCAGAGAGAGAGCCTGGAGGCTACCATTTATCTACTCTCTTAATATAGAAACAGGAGAACTGTTGTCACAACTGAGGAAAGAGAATGGCTTTCAGCAGGAAGAGCCCACTGTGCCCAGTTCAAGATATTAGAACTAAAGGGAGGGCTAAGATTTAGATGAATAACACAATCACCACGCTTACAGTAGATGGGTCTATTTTATTTTCTCCATAGAAAGATATAAGAGAGTTTGAATGATTCCAAGCATCAACCAGCCCACATGTTGAAAGGGGTTGGAAACATACTTTCCTGCAGGTAAAAACCACAACCTTGTAACAGTTTAGTTTGAGGTATCTGCATCAGAGCATCTGACCCCTCCAGATACCAAGGTACCAGACGGCTTGAATCACACCCATGCCTGCTGACTCCTAATTACTTGACAATTCCACTCCTGATCCTTGACATTCATACATTCATTAGACTACAGGACTACTTAAAGATGAGTGCTTGTTCATCAAGAGGACGTGGTTCACCGCACGGCTGTCAGGCAGGGCAGTCTTTCATCACCACACGTTAATTATGTCCTTTTCCACTGGAGAGCCTCAGTAAAATGCACCCTGTGCAATGCACTCCATGGACACTGTAGTTCTCTCACAGCTGCTACAGGAACGCTTCTTTCTTCCTCCGGGTCCCCAACAGCACAAGGAGAAGCTGGCATTTTCCTCCTGCATCCACTCAACTGCTTCTTGATTTTTAATTTTTTATTTTAAGCCACTTTGCAAGTACTCTGCCCAGCTGGCAGTGAATCTGTAGCCACAAAACATGGGCCAAGGCATCAGGACAGTGCTGCTCGGGGCAGGGAACAGTCCGGTCTTCTGGCACTCAGCCTCATCCCTGCAAGGAAATCACTGTGGGACTGTCAGCAAGTCATCCTTCCTTCCTGTGCAACTGGGAATCATTTTCTACCTTACACTGATATGTGAGGCCTGACGTTGTGCTAGTTATGGAAAGGGAGGTCCTTGGATGGAAGGCCCAACAGATGAGCAAAGGATTATTGCTATTTCTGGATGTGATAGCTCATAAATGTGCTTTATTCCCTCTCAATGAGACAAACAATCATTTATTCAAGAGATCCCTAGTGAAGTTGCATAACAGCCTCAGAGCTGTGGATTCAGGGTATGATTCTACTCAAAAAATAACTTAGCAGAACATAGAGATATAGATGATGAACGGGGAATATTATTTCCTCGGGAAGGGGGAAATCACTGGACAATTAGAGCCACACCTGGATCATTTAAAGGTGTGTTTAGCCCTTTGGCTCCCTGTGCAAATAAATTCCTAACTGATCACACGGCTCTCTGCAAGGAGCATAAGATGCAAGTGTCAAAATCACCAAAGGAGGTGAAAGTAGAAGAGCGAGGTAGTCTCTTAGCTTACAATAGCATGTGGGGGTTGGTGTTCTCTAGTGTCTAGAGCAGTGGACCTAGGATAATAATCTTAGATTTATTTCCAGCTCTGCTTCTGACTTGCTGTGATAATCACTTTACTTCTCAGTGCCTGTTTTCTCCACCTGTAAAATGGGTGTAAGAATTTCCACCTACCTCACAGGGATGTTGTGAGGCTTCCTTAATTCTCTTTGTAAAGTAAGTAGGAATGATCTGATGAAAAGCACTGCTGAAATGCATGGTATCCTTGTTATTTCTTGGCAGAACTGCTAACTTGGGTAATATATGACTCCTCGATCAGAAGGGCAGTAGTTTGGAGATGTGAACACTGCACTGCACTGACAACATTAACGTGGATGTGGATTTGCCATGGGTAAAAAAGGCTTCATTGATTCCCTCACCCATCTCTCCCACCTTAGTCAAGGCCATGTATGAAGCTGTGGTGACAATGTGGTGACGTGGACCCTTCTCCTCCACCCCGGGCATTCATTCTGGGGCAGCATTTGTGCTTGAATAAGGCAGTTCCTGAAGCACTTGGTTCAGGTTGGTGGAGCTCTGACAGTTTCAAGGTGCTTGCCAGGCACGTGGGAGAGGCTTGTATCCTACACAATATTGCTGGGCTTCTTTTTTAAACCACTCAGCGCAATAGAGACCGATACCCACAATCTCAGCACTGAAACACAGTGAGGTGCAGATGCCTCCTCCTGCCGGAGAGGAGAGATTTGGGGGTTCTCTGCTCTCTAGGTCTGTGTGGGCATCAAATCTACTTACTGACAGGGGAAGTCCCATCTCTCCTGCTGCTCAGTAACTCACTGACTGTGCAGTTTTACATTTAAAGAGCGGCTGTGTCACACAGTGCTGAAAAAAAGTGGCAGTTTGCTGTTTTGTATAGAAAATGGCTTTTCAGGCTGACAACCGAAAGTAATCCTAGCCTAGGCTTAGTTTTGTTTAGTAAAGACAGGAACATCCATGAGTACTACACTAAAGCCTTCCTGTAAGCCCAAGGCAGCTGTGATAAAACAGTTTATGGTGCCAGATTTCCTGAGGGCCAGGGCTGGGCAAATGTACCAAAATCTGGGGACTTGTCGAAGTACTGGAATAATCTTTTCCCCCAGCAGAACGACACTGCCATTCCTTGGCCTGTGTGTGCTGTACCTTTTAACATGGCTCAGGAAAGGCTTTTTGCCAGCACCAAATGTGCTTACACAGCTGAGCAGTAACCATGGCCAGTGAATATGTGTTGGCTTGCCAAGACATAGCCTGGCACACAATCCTTTCCTTGCCACTCGCTTGGCACCAACCTTTTTCAGTAGAAGAGGCAGGACTTAGGTGTCTGTCAACAACTGAATCCTTCCTCTCAGTAGCCTGCTGTACAAAGAGACACAGAAGGTTTGTTCAGCCTGGAGAGGAGGGGGCTGAGGGCATTGGGAGCCCTAAGTGCTTTCTCCAGGTTCCTAAGGGGGGAGGAATTCCAGGGAAGATGGAGCAGACTCTTGACAGAGGTGCACAGTGAAAGACCAGAGGTAACAATCACAATGAGCAGCAAAGGAAAATTTTGACTAAAAAAGCTCTGACAAGGAAAAAACTTGTTCAAATGGAGAGTGGTTCAGCATTAAACCAGGTGCCCAGAGACATGGTGGGATCTTCATCTTTGAGGGATGAAGCTTGGCTGGGAAAAGCATTTGAGCATCCTCACCTGACTCTGTATTGAGCTGAAGGTTGGGCCAGGTGATGCCTTCCAGCCTGAACTATCTATCCCATGGGATATCCCAAGGCGACAGCTCGGTGCAGCCACTGCGAGGTGCAATGCCATTGCAGGGCACTTCCTGCCTCCTGGGGTGCTCTGGGAGAGCTGTTTGGGCTGTCCCAAAGGCCACTCCACCTCCCCAGGCACCGGCAGAGGCTGATGCACACCCAGAGTCAGCTGTCCAAGTGTCCAAGGCCACGCTGGATGGAGCTCTGAGCAGCCTGATCTGATGGAAATTGTCCCTGCCCATGGCAGGGGGTTGGAGCTGGATGGGCTTCAAGGTCCCTTCCAATCCAAACTATTCTAGGATTCTGTGATTCTATGAACTGATGTTTGGTAGCTACAAAAGGTGCTTGAGGCCAGAATCGTGTTGTGTAACTGGTTTGGAAAAAGCATTACAAATAAAAAAAAAAGAAAAAAGAAAAAGGAGTATGGCTGTCAACACATAAAATCACGGAAATATAGCAGCTTAGATCTTTCCATATTTTAACTTCAGCATCAAGTGTGCCTTTCAATCCATCTGAAAGTGCAGAGGACTGCATTTTAACATTCTGTTAACAAAAACCTGTGTGTTTTAAAGCTTGCTGATCTGGGATGAAGCAGCACTGAATAGAAATGGTGATTACAGAGCTAATGACAGAACATTTTGAAAAAAACAAAGACTGTTGGCCTTCGCCTTGCTAGATCCAGCTTGGTACAGTGAAAGCAAACCAGCCCTTTATTGGCTTCCAAGTTGGAAAAGCTATATAAAAATGCTCAGGTACATTTTTCAATACATACATGTTAGTTCAAAAAAGAGCCATAGACAACCCTGTAAAGGAATCCATGAATTGCCAGTGAACATCATCACCTGAACTCATCAAAAATAAACTCAAAAGAAAGGCAGAAATCAGAACGATGTGGGAATACTTCCAGCTTCAGAGTTCTTGTTTATGAAAACCTCTGGACAGAAGAGAAAAGAAAATGGGTGGCTGGCTGCCAGCTAAAGCTATTTGTCATAAAAATGCCCTGTAGCACCTTCTGGAAACCTGTGTAATTTCTAAATATACCCTTGGCCAAACCCCATGATTTAATTCAATATGCTGCACCTTCCTGTTCTACATAAAAGGCTTGATTTTGGTTCTTTCTACAAACTGAACATAAAATAGCCTCATTCACTATAATATGTGGAAGAACAACTACAACTGAGAAGCTGCCTTTGTACCTTTGGTCCTGTGTAGAGCCATGGAGCCTTCTCCCCACACATGCACATCAACGACTGTCTAAGGAGGAACAGCACAAAAAAATTTCCCATTTTTTCTCACTTTTTTTGTCTTCCCTGAAGTAGAAGTCCTGGGGCTGAAACGTGGGTGTGGGGCTGGGTTTTTCCTGAAGGAATTATGTTGTTCCCTCTGTGTTTCTCCCAAGGCCCAGGGATCAGTAATTTACAGCTAAGCAGAGGCATGTTTCAAGCCTGTTTCCAAACACATGCAAGGAAGAAGGTTTGAGACCTATGACCAAACTCTGCCTTGTTTTTTACCTTTGCGTGGAAGTTGCCAAGGCATAAAAAGGAGAATAATTTGGCTCTGTAAAACTTATTTTTAAAGGATTTCCTGTTAACCTTGGTCTCTAAAAGGCAACCAACAGCTAACCTTGCCCCACAACCTATCAACATAGAACAAAACAACCACAAATCCCTCCAAACTCAGGAATCTCATCACTTTAGGAAAGAACGGTTTCTATGTAGCAGATACAGAAAGAAAGAACAGGCAAGGCCTGAACTCAGCTCTGCATTAAGTGGCAGTGATACCAGAAGTTATAAAATAAAAGGTCTCAGATCAGATACAATAACCTGCTCCCTCAGTTCATTTCTCTGTGAAAGCTGAATGTTTTCTTCTCTTTGAAATGCTGCAGACAAGGAGAGAAATTTCAAACCAAGAAGTCTCAGAGCAAGGCAGAATGCCAAAGAATCAGAGACTGTGGGACTAATCTGGTGATTTGGCATGACCATAGATTTGTTTTCCTAGTGAAATGAGTTGTAAAGAATAAAGTTTGCTGATTTTCAGTCAGCAGGGGCTCTGTGCTTTGTTAAACTCACAACTTGAGCACTTTCTTCTCTTCCAGTTTATTATTCTGAATGCAGAAGGTTTTGAGGCACTGGTTAGAATCATAGAATCAGAATCATTAAGGTCAGAAAAGGCCACCAAGATCATCAAGTCCAATTGCAAACCCAGCACTACCATCAAACCATGTCCTCAAGAGCCATAGCCTTGTTTTTCAAACATTTCCAGGGATGGTGACTCCACCACTTCCTCGTGCAGTCTGTTCCAATGTTTTACAGCCTTTTCTGTGATTTTTTTCTTTTCTCTAATGTCTAATCTAAATGTCCTCTGGTGCCACTTGAAGCCATTTCCTCAAGGTGTGTTTTTAAGAGGAAAAAAGAAACAGATTCAGACGCCGTGGAGGTCAAGTGGGAACATGACTGTGACATGAAGGATTGGATCTCATACCGATAGCCATCAGGAAATTCCCTGTCTGCACTTTTGCTTCCCTTCTGGCCCCATTCCTTGACATATTATAATTGCAAGTCCTGAAAGGCATCTGCAGCCCAGTCCTCGGTGTGGGGGGAGGATGGAGAGGGCTCCACGAGGGAGATCAATGTCCCCTTAGGGGGAAGGTGTGCCAGGACGAGCTGTGGTGTGCCATGAGCCACTCGCTGCTCCTGCAGAGGAGTCACAGTGGTGGTAAAACGGCAGAAAACCAGAATTGTTTGGGTCTTTAAGAGACCTTAAAGATCATCCAGCTCTGCACCTCTGTCACCGACGGAGACATCACCCACTAGACCAGGTTTCTCAGAGATTCACCCCATGTGGCCTTAAAACACTTCCAGGGACGGGGCATCCTTATTTCTGGCAAACCTGTTCCAGTGCCTCACCATCCTCATAGTAAAGAATTTCTTTGTAATGTTTAATCTAAACCAGCCCTCTTTTAATTTGAATCCACTCCCCCTGGTCTTGTCAATCTATGCTCTTGTACAAATCCCCTTCCCATCTTTCTTGCAGGCTCCCTTCAGACACTGTAAGGCTGCAATTAGGTCAGCCCTAAACTGTCTCTTTTGCAGGCTGAACACTCCCTATTTTCGCAGCCTTCTGTCGCGGGAGTGGTGCTCCATCCCTTCAGTTAACTCGGTGGCTTCCTCTGGACTTGCTCCAACAGGTCCGTGTCCCTCCAGAGCTGGGGACCCCAGAGGTGGGTGTCCACCCTCCCCTTCTTGCTGTGCCTCGCACACTTCCTGTTGCCCCCAGGGCCAGCAGCGGGTGCCCTTCCTGCGGCTTTTGAGGGCAGCCCCTGCGCTGAGTTTCGAAAGGGCAGCCCAGGGGCTCGGGTTCGCGGGGACACGCCCGCTCTATTCCCTCACAGCGGGACCGCCATGTTATCCTCGCTGGGGGATCCTC
>VXBR01000457.1:75455-99346 GCA_013400215.1 Cisticola juncidis
GCGGCCCCTCAGGGACGGCGCGCGGCCGGACCGAACCGAGCCCGGCCAAGGCGACCAGAGCTCCGCTCGAGTTTAAATTTAAAGTTTCCCCAGTTGGAACAGACAGGGAAGTTCATCTTGCTGATCTCTACTGAGGGCTTGGTTCATTTCTGTTATTTCTCAACAAGGCTGGTCCTAGGCAGTTGGACCAGATTAAAGTGCATTTAAGTGGATCACAGAGGGATCCGATTTAAGCTTCTGGGCTGGTGTGAAAGTGTTGTTTGGTAATGATGGGGGATGAGCTGAGGAAAAGGAACCTTCCCTCTCTCAGCAGCAGGTGGTTGTTTTAGATAGACTTCAATGAACAACCCTAATTCCTGACAATTTCCAGGACAGCTTTTGACCACTTCTTAGAAGAAGAATGCCCTCCTATTTTATAATACTTTTAGTTTTGCTTACAACGTGCTTTTTCACTCTTGGTGGCTTGAGCGTGCTTTGGTAGTGTTAACAATTCACCCAGAACAAAAACTCTCACTTCTTTGCTTTGAGTTCTGAGTTCTAACTTAACTAATAGCTTTTTTAAAATTTCTGATGGCAGCTTTGAATCCTCCTCATCATCATCAACAGTACCAAGTTAGATGTTCAAGTAATTGTTAGATGTTCATGTAATTGTCAAATGCTCAAGATTTTGCTGAATTTACATGTCACATTCACCTGCAGTGTCGTGAAGTGTGAACTTTTACCAAAATGTCTTTCTTTGTTTTTGTACAGTCCTAAGATTAGACCCCAAGCGGGGTCTAATCTTCATATTCAGTTTTCTGTTATTATTGTACTTACTTATCTCTTCATCTTTTTCTCTGACTTCTTTTTGAAAAGGTTGCCTCTACCTTTTTGC
Source organism: Cisticola juncidis (assembly GCA_013400215.1). Taxonomy (NCBI): domain Eukaryota; kingdom Metazoa; phylum Chordata; class Aves; order Passeriformes; family Cisticolidae; genus Cisticola; species Cisticola juncidis. The sequence continues at coordinate 76,330 of VXBR01000457.1, forward strand.
TCCTTCACACTGTTAAATGTGGAATTGCTTTATGTAGACCTTGTTTGCTTATCGTACTTCTTTAACTTATGACCTGTAGATAGGAGGCTTATGGAATATCTTTCCTTTTTGCTAGCAGCTACTTTGAAGTCCTCCTCAAACAAGTTTTACCAGCTGTTTCCAATCACTCACTCAAACTCATTCCTGTTTCAGTTGTTCTTTCAAGGCAGCTGTGTTTGATCTTCTTGCCCAGCATTCCAGGTATTCCTTGTCTGTAAATCATGTTAGTGTGTTGCCTTTGCCGCCGTGGTTACTCCTGATGTGCAGGGAAGTAATCCACAATAATTCCTTTGGTTTTGTCTATGAATGCTTCCCGTCTCCACGGCAGGGTGGGCAGAAAGCTCTGGCCACTTCCATGTTCTCTGAGAAGATACACTGACTGTATTCCTTGGTTTCTGACATATACTGAATTTTGGCTTTGCCTTGGTCAGAGCTACTTCTGTAAAAAATCCTGAGTATTTCCTGAATTCTCTTTTTGCTCGAGTTCTTTTAAATCATTACACTCGAGTTCAGTCTCACGAGGAAAAGATGGGACTACCCACAGGAGGCCTAACAACACAGTCCCCTTTGACTCTCTGAGGACAGGTGATTGCAAATCTGACTGCCTTGTTCAATTTGTATTTACTTCATTTAAGTCATTTGCAGAATAGCTGTGATATGAAGTTGATCCCTTAAAAACACAAAGTGCTTTCACAGCCACTGAAATGCAAAGTGTTACTGGCTTTTTCTGCTTCATCTGCCATGTCCGTGTGGCTTTCTGCAGCTCCAGATTTTGGTTTGAGGCATTCAGCACTGCCTTTTCCCCACCTCAGGGATGCTTGTAGCACCTTTCACTCACAGTGTGTCAGTGTCTGGCCAGATGTACTGTAAAGACCTCTATGGAAAGTTCACATGCACCTCTAGACTACAAGAAAGAGCAGATGTTTTTGTAAAATTTACTCATCCCTAGAAGATGTGCATGTGGCGGACATTCAAGTGTTTGCTTTGCTTCCATTTCTGTATTTGCCATTAAAAAACCCATAGGCTTTAATTCTGTAGATTATAAGAGTGAAACAAGAGTCAAGAGTGCCAAGGATTCTGGCAGACCAGGAACTGAGGAATTCTGAGAATTTAGGAACACCAAACTCTGTTGTCTTGACTAGATTTTCCTTTGGGCCGTAGTCTTGTGTGTCTGCTACACTTGGATATTTAAAATACAGTGTTTTCCATGGTACTATGTCAAGTTTTAATCTTTTGCGGATCTTGGGTACTTTGAGTTAGCTCTTTTCCTTCCAGTTGTTGAATTTCCAGTCCGCAGTGTGGTGGGTTTGTGTTTGGCAAATGGATGCAGATGTTGAGTGCTTCATTTCTTCTGCAGGTGCTGTTCTTTGGGTTTGGGTGGCTCTTCTTCATGCGAAAACTCTTCAAGGACTATGAGGTGAGAAGGAATCTTTCCTTACAAGTCTGTATCTTAAAAAAATACTCCCAATTATAGAAATATTTTTAAAACTGCATTTAGCCTTATTCCTCTCTTTAATCTCTTTTCTCTTACCTGCAGTTACTTTCTTTTTCATTTCCTCTTGTGCGTCTATTTGAAAGACTCCTAGGTATCTGAGGGAATGGGTTCTTCTTTGGCCACTGAAAGTTTCCATGCTGGCTATTGTTAAATAAAAAGAAATATGGAGGAGATGCAAGGGTAATAGTAAAATGATGGAACTATTTTGCCTTTTGCCCTAGTAAGCCCACCTTATATAAAGTGCAATTTTTGAGACAAAGTCAAATCCAGTGGTGTACTTTAAACTCAGTGCAATGTGTCAGTTGCAGCTGAATTGGTTGTGAGGCTTGGATGGGGTGAAAATGCCATTCTCATATCCATAGTGGAGATTGTAGTCTAGGTCAGAGATGGTTTAAGTGCAAGACAAATTCAAACCCCAACAGTTTTTCTGATGTGGATATTGTTTTGAAATCTATAAGGTTAATATCAAAGAGCTCCCTTTGTGTGTTATGAGTTTGCCCTCTGTTTTCCAAAGAGAGGCTTTTGGCTTCCTCCTAAGCAGATAAAGGGCTTGGTGCCTTTAAGCAAGAGAGTGAGTGGTGGGCAGTCATACCTTGTGATTTGTTCTGTTAGCTGAGGGATATCAGGATGCCATTCCAGAATTGTAAATGTCCACTGTCTCTGGATTGTTCTCTGCATTGCAGGTGCGACAGTATGTGGTCCAGGTGATCTTCTCTGTGACTTTTGCCTTCTCTTGTACCATGTTTGAACTCATCATCTTTGAGATTTTGGGAGTGCTGAACAGCAGGTGAGTCTGGGAGCCCACTGGGGACTGGCCTGTCTTGTGCTCTGCATCATCTTCAGTCTGACTTCTAAATCAATGGATTAGTCTTGGGTTGGGGAAATCATGGGAGATGACTGTCAACGACTCAGGGAAGATGTTTGTACAGCAACATTTGTTGATTTGACAGAACATGGGACTGATAGGCCAAGGTTCCCATTTTCCACGCAATTGCTATTAACAGTTGGTCCAGGTTCTTAGGGCAAGGCTTTAGCCTTTGATTTGCTCCATTTGTGAAGTTAAAAGAAATGATTTCTTTTATGGAAGTATTGTAACTCTTCAGATCATGCTAAGAGCACTTTTCAGATGCTAAAGACTGCAGAAACTTAAAACACTATTTTTTTTTCTTTGGTGGTCAGAGGAATGAATAGGATGTGAAGCTAATTATGGAGTGAATGCTATGTCTGCAACAGTTCAGGATTTGTGAATCAAAGGTGAATCCCCCCTTGGCAATAGGGTGAGGACTTCTGCTTAAAGGGGATGTTAAAAACTGTCTTCTTTGGAAGTCAGTAGGAAAGAGAAGACAGAGCAATAAGAAGTAGAAGCTAAGTTGGGTTTCTTCTTATTCTATCTCATCATACAAGTGTGAGAGAGCAGACAAAGGGGTTGAGAGGCAAGAAGTACAGAAGTGATGAAAGGTACTGTTAGTTCTGCATGTTATTAATAGGTGGGGCTGGTAGCCAGCGAGATCACTGAGGAGAATGCTTTTATAAGCTTCAGTAAAGGGCTAGACTTCATTATACATGAAAATGTTTGCCTCTGAATTAGTTAGGAAAAAGGTGACAAGGATCATTGTAATTTCTTATTCTTTGAGGATAAAGAGGATGTGAGTTAATGTTGGGAGTGTGGACATGTATTTTTCTGTTAAGTAAAGTGAAAGGTCAGTTCAGCCAAGATGAACCTCACCTGCATTTCACTAATTTGGTCAGAGGAGTATTGATCGTGTTGATCTATATATGTATTTATAAAACCTTGCTTTGCAAAGTCTTGCAGATGAGAGAATTCACTCCCAAGTGAAACATGCTGAATTATCAGCATTAAATATTTTTAGTCTTTTCAATAAGAATGATCTCTTTTTTGACTCAGCTGTTCATTAGAGAATTAATTTCTGCTTATACTTAGTTTTGATTTACTGTTCAACTAGATAAGCAGTCAGTCACATGAATCATGCTGCAACTGGCATTAGTCACCATAAAAAATACAGTATTTGATAAAATACCCAGTGTGGTTTTCTGGATAACTGTTTAGTTTTAAATAGACATTCTTGACCTCTGTATTTAACTTTACAAAACCCCAAACCAAACAACTCCTTCTCCACTACCCTAATAAAAAAATCAAAAATATTCTATATGCTAAGCCAATATTATTCATTGCTTGATGTAGTTGAAAAGATTTCACTGACATGCAGTTTTCTTTGAGAAGTTTGTTGTATCATGATATTGTGCTAATCAGTATTTTGGCTTTATTTCAGCTCCCGGTATTTTCATTGGAAGCTGAACCTGTGTGTCATTTTGCTCATCCTGGTCTTCATGGTGCCCTTCTACATTGGTTACTTTGTTGTGAGCAATATCAGATTATGTGAGTACTTGGTTCGTGGCAGGGGAGCTGCTAATTTGAGACTAGGATTACAAATGAGAAATGATTTTAGTCACTGTCCTTGTCCCTCCTTCCTTGCCCTGGCTTTGTTCTGGCTCAACACCTTCCCTTTGGAGCTTTATGCTTTATCATGGACCGTTCATTGAGCAGTCAGGAAATGCTTTACATGGCCCCAGCAAATGCTGCTTTTCTTCATGGGTTTCAACAAAGTTGAGCACTTCAGAGTAATGTTACTGGGATTTGTTCCTTTGCAGTTTTAAGCTTGCAGCCAAACTCTGCAACCCTTGGCAAAGCCGTGTTGTTCTACTAGGGGGCAAAAGAAATGAGGCAGAGAAGCTCAATAAATCACTCTGAAGCAGAAAAGCTCAGTAAATTACTTTTGCTTTTTTTGTTTCTACTGTCTGGATGAGGCCTCTTCCATGGGCTAATGGACACTTAACCTTGAGCTGTTGATACCCATTGCTCTTTTGCATGAAGGTTGGGAATATTAAATGTGTAGTTTTGCCATGGAGATGGAATATTTAAGATTCATGTTCAAGATCACACAAGAAAGAAGCAGTGAAATGGTGCCATGTGGACAGTAAAGCCTTGTGGGAGGTGAAGGGTGCACACTGCAAGCTGTAAATCTGTCAGGTGACACCTGCTTAGGCCACCTGTTCTCAAAGTAGCATTTAGATCAATGTAGAAATATTGCAAGCTATAAAAAGCCCTAAAGGAAGAAGCCATTTTAAACACTCCCTTTTTCCTCTCCATTAGTGCACAGACAGAAACTGCTTTTTGCGTGTGTTGTGTGGTTGACATTCATGTATTTCTTCTGGAAGTTGGGGGATCCATTTCCTATCCTCAGCCCAAAACATGGTGAGTTTCATTTTCTTGCTGATTTCTTCCCTCCTGCAAATAGGCTTTGTTATTTCACTTTTATTTTGGAGCTATTGTTATCCCAGTTCTGCAGCTAGGACTGTAGAAAGTAGTTCCTGCAACTGAGGGTCTGCTCTGCTTTGAAATCTGCAATGTGAAGGTTGTCAGACTGACAGAAATGGGTGGATACGTCTGGATTATTTTCATTTTCTTTCAGCACTACAGGAAAACCTGAAGGAAGTAAGTCCTAACTGAACCTAGACTGTGTAAGGACATGGTGTACTTTGGAGGACACACAAACTTTATCTCCTCACAAAGTTGATCACAACTTTTATTCACTTTGTTCTATTGTGGAGACTAAACCTAGTTTGTTTAAGAAACAGATCAACAACCAATCCTTCATCTGACTTTTTTCAGTCAGGTTTTCTTTCTTGTGACTGAAATCAGCTTAGCATGAGTGGTTGTCCAGTTGTGTCCAAAACACAGCAGCGTGCCTGAACACCAGAGCTGCACAGCAGTGGGCCTGGGGGTTGTGCTGGCTTTGGTACAGACTCCTGCTGTCCCTGAGCCCAGGGGCTGTGCAGTTGCATGGGACTGGAGTGTGTCTGCTGGATGCCAAAGCTGTTTGTATGCAGAATTAGCTTTGGTGTCTCTGTTGTGGTCGTGAGTATTTACAGTGTGAGGGTACTGTGTGAGCTTCTGCCTGTTTGGGTCCAGCAGCATTAGCATGTGCCTGGCTCTGCTGAGCCCTTGAAGCACCTGACTCTGCTGAAGGATTGTAATGCTGTCAGAACCAGACTGTTTGTCACTTGTGTTACCTGTGTAACTTACACTGCCCTTCAGTTTCTCCTGCTCTGGAATATTGTTGGGATATTGCTCCCAACAGGTGAAATTCAGTCCATTCCACAGACATTGGTGAATATATCTGTCTGCAAAATGCTCAGCTTAGTCCTTCTGTTCTGTGGGAAGCTGCTTGACTCTGTACTCACCTGAGAAGTTGAAGGATACCAACTGCTGTAGGTCTGCTCACCTTTTCATCTGTGATCCTAAAAGTTTCCTAAGAGAAAATGCTGCCAAGAAAAGCTTGTATCTGTTGTGAGCTGCAGAAGGTGCTTGAGTTGGCAGATTGTAATAATCCAGTGGAAACAGCCATGGGGTTTGGGTAATCCTCTTCAGGTCACCAAGAGGTTCTGGGAGGCTGTGTAACACCTGCAGATTTCCAGAATGGGTAGGAGGGGGTTTTCTGTTTTTAATTGTACTTTACGGGGTGTGATACCTCCACTTCAGAGTTTTGCAGTGCCTTATCCTACTAGGTGTAGACATGAGGTTAGAACAAAGGATTCTACATGTTTATTCCGTCCTGTATTGTTGGGGTGCTGCTGTCCTGCATGTACAGACAAGGCTGCTGTGGGTTTCATCAGGGAGGGGTGACCCAATTCAGGCAGGGGATGAGGATGGCAGTGTCCTGCAGCTGAGGAGTGCAACCTGGACTGCAACTTATAACTGTAACAAACCTGAGTTTGGGAGCTCATAGTAGAAGGAAGGTCATGCTTAATGACACACTAGCATTCTAATAAAGCTCTTACCTTTATCTGAGTTGATGGAACATTCATTCACTTTATGTGTGACTCTCATGGGGAAGCATTGCTCCAACCAGTGGCATGTCATGTCATTTTGGAGGCACCTCTGTTTGAAGTGCTGCAGTCTGACAGTGTGTGGGGCAAAAGGCCAGTGTATTGTAGCACATTCTGTAGCTGCTGTAAATCTCTATGCAGCTGCACATGACTGGGTGTCTCAGTTTCCCTTTGTGAAGTCTTTTTGCCTTGTTTTCATCATTCATTCCACTTCTCTGAAGCATGAAATGTGGCTTGGCGCTCGGCCATCTCAGCTTTGCAATCGTGTAAGCTCTAAATGTGCTGTGTGTGGCAGCTGCTCTGTAACCAGCTCCCCAAAAAGTGAGTGGTGTTTACTACACATGGCACTGTGTCCTGGGAAGGCAGGTTGAGGTCTGTGTTGACAGCAGCTTCAGTGCTTGGTGATGGTTGCAGCACAGGTTTGATGTTCATGTTGAATTACATGTTTTAGGTCCACCTGGTGCTCAGGTAGAAGACCTTGCTGGTGGTCACCTCACCATGTTATGTCAGCCAGATGGACATTGAATAGCCAGGAGCAGCTTAAGCTTCCATCTCTGCTGTCCTGCAAGCACAGCTTGCATCTGATCTGGAGGGGTCGCTTCTAATGGGGTGGGGGTTCAGACGTTTTTAGGCCACTTTGGCAGGACCAACTGGTTTGGTAATAATTGCTGATAATTGCAGAAGTGTCTTTATGGAAGACACTCCTTTATAAGTGCTTGGTGGATGATCTGTGTTCCCACCTCAGCAAATGGCAAACATATTTTATTAATTTGGAACCAAAATGTTGGTATTTAGTCCTCTCCACATATCCATATATTCTCCATCCCTGTTTCTAACATGGTAATGTGATTTCTGAGGGAGATGTCCTACCCCTTTCTTCTCCTAGTCCCTGTCTGTCCTTCCTGTTACCTGGGTCATTGCAGTGGGAAGGCAGTCAGATTAATTAAGCAGGTCTGTGTTGTGTTAGGAGGGCTCCAAGTGTGGAGCAGAGTGAGGAGAACAAGGTTGCTGATGCCGTGTTTTTCCCTCCCTCAGGAATCCTGTCTATAGAACAGCTCATCAGCCGTGTTGGTGTGATTGGGGTGACACTCATGGCTTTGCTGTCAGGATTTGGGGCTGTCAACTGTCCATACACCTACATGTCCTACTTTCTCAGGTAACTGCAGCCTTATGAAACACTTGTCCAGCTTTTTGAGATGATTTTTCGCTTTTCATGTTGAACTGTTTTAAGTTGTTACTTTTTTTCTGAATCTAACTGTTCTCATGTCTGCATGCTAGAGCCATTTCCACTGCTGCTGCATATTCCCCTTATACAGGCTTTTCTTTGTCTCATAGGCAGGTGCACATCTCCTCTGAACAGGCGTAGCAGGCCTGATTGGAGGTCTTTATTTTGCAGGAATGTGACAGATGCAGATATTCTGGCTCTGGAGCGACGACTCCTTCAGACTATGGACATGATTGTCAGCAAGAAAAAAAGGTGAGAGGACAACAGTAGCACAAAATTATTTTTCTCAAGGATTTGCAGTCAAATAAGATGTAAGATGATTCTTGAAGTGGTATAAGATGGATTTTGAAATCTGAATTGGGTTGAGCTGAGTGGTGTTTTGTTCTGGCCTGATACATGACCGTATCTTAACACTAAGTAGTGCCCTTTGTGGCTGCAGTGGCACAGATTAGACTTCCAAGACCATTTGTAACTCTGCTGGCAGCATAACTAATCTGTAGGATAGGCACCTTTCTCTCCTGCTGAGTCAGGGACCCTTAGGCTGCCACAGCTGCTCTTACTTGTGGTTTCAGGACAGAAAGGGGTGGATCCTGGTCAAAGCTGAAGCAGGGTAGTGAGCTGGTGTGGACACAGCTATATTCTTGCAAACAGCAAGGTTTATGTTGGTTAAGGTTTGCAGAATTGCAAAACATTGCTTATGTGGATATACTGTAGTACACAAGTGTGCCATCAGGACTCTGCTGGCATTGGTTTAGCTTATTCCATGTCCCTCAAGCTAAAAAAAACCACTTTCAGAAGGAATATAATTTCACTGAAAAGATTTTTGTCTGCATATTTCATATCAATGTAACATATTTCGTGTCTTGCTAGTAGTGCACAATAAATCCAGTTACTGGGGTCACTTCAAAGGTTTGACTGTCTGACACAGCAGTCTCCCAGACTTTACTTTTGGTGCCTTAATGTTTCAATGGAACCTTTTAACATGTGCAGGAGAGCTTTTAGATAGCCTAACCTTGCCAAATTTATCACCATGTATGTATCTGCTGATGAGTATGAGCTGATGGAAGTGTAGTTAAAGCATAACCTCCTTCCCCTTTGAAAATGTTAAGTGGTGAACAGCTGTTAACTCTGTATTTGTGGTCATGTGTAAGATGGTAAGTAGTGAGAGAATTTAATTACTCAGGTTTAATTGATTTAATTGACTGGAAGCACATTAAAAGACTGCCTTTGGAGTCAAAAGATAGTGCTGTTTCTGACTCTCTGCTCTTTTGTTTTGTACAGTGTCTTTGGACTTTTGGTCCAGGGAGAGTGATGTTGGGGTAGAACTCAGGATGGTAGAGGCTTATAAATAACTAGCACTTTCTTGCCTTCCTATGGCCAGGAGATCTTCTGAATATGGCAACTTCCTAACCTGTGAAGAGCCACGTATTAATCACTTGGGAATTATAATGAAGCTTGCGTATATGTGTTAAAAAAACAAACCCAACAAAAACCCCAAAACAAACTGCAAAACTAAGTAGTCTCAGAACTGTGCAAGCAATAGCATAAGCTTGAGTTCTGTAGATTTTGCTCTCTTTTTTTGCATTGACAGGGAGCAATCGCTTGCATGATTGGACTAGTTGCTCATATAAAGCCGAGTAATTGGCAGAACAAGTGGGAATAGCAGTATTTTCCAGAGCAGGGTAAATGACACAATTCCTTAAATTGTCAGTGATGTGCTGGCCATCTTCTCAATACTACTGATAGTTCAGAACTTATCAGTGAGCACAAGAGTTGTAAGGCAATAGAATATAAAGCTCTTTGTTTTCTTTGCTGATCCTGACATTTCTTCTCATGCCAACCCTTACTCATGCTGGCTCAGTCAGTAGGAGATGGTGAAAGTTGTTTGCCCTGATGGTTTTTGCACAGGAATCACTTTTCTCTCCTTCCCAAGCACAGTCAGGTAAAGCCTTATGCAAACTTATCTCTAAGGCTGTCAGAGTCTTTATCCTCATTCTTGCAGGTGTGACATAACTAAGGTTCAGGTTTGAAATGCCAGCATTCTGATGGCGTTGCTTCATTTGGATGATGTCAGAGTCAGACCAGGTGATGTGACACAAATATCACATAGCGTCATTACCAATCTACATGCACCGTGTGTGGAGATTACCTGTGGATCCTTTCTGTGAGGTCTCCAGAGCTCCTGGCCACTGTGTGGGTACAGAGATCCCTGCCTCCTCTCAAAAGAGATTTGCCTTTGTGTAGCTGTAGCCTTGTGCTTCACCTGGACATTGCTGCATTTTTGCTGCAATGCTGCGGATCATTTGGGATGGACCATGTGAATCTGTGCAGTGTGAAGAAAGCAAGGATGAAAATGCATTTCTTACATTTGGCAGCTATCAGGATTCCAAGATCTCTCTTATTTGTAGTCTGTGGCCATATGTGCTTTTATGTGTATGTAGGGTGCCCCAAGGGTGTTTCTTTTCCTGATGTGAAAGGAATGATGGAATGATTTATAATTCTTTTTTATTACACTGCTTATGAACAGCCTTAAGAGGGCTCAGTGCCAAATATAGCAATGCTGGCTGCAGCTACAAGAAAGGAGCTAAACACTACAGAATCATGGATCATCCTGAGAATCCTGTCAATAATTTTCAGCTTAGGAGTGGGTAACTTCCTTGCAAATTTCCGTGGGGAGAAATGTGAGGGAACAACACCAGAAGCCAGCACTGCTCGTGGGGATTATGCCGTGGTGCACATGAAGTGTGAGGGATGAAACACAGCTGCTGCTGGAGTGCTGGAATTAACTTCAGGAGGCACATTCAGATCGCCTGAAGCATCCAGTGGTTCAGTCCAGGAGTGGATTTGTGTGTGTCTGCTTCATAACAGCTTGTCATGCAGCCCAGCAGTGAGTGACAGCATAGCAGAGTGCTCTGCATACCATCCAGAGCTCCCAGCTCCATGGAAAAGGCGGATCTGCAGTGATAAAGAAGAGGTGTCCAAGGGGAGGGAGGAGCATGAGAAGTCTTCTAATTCCTGAGCTTGAGATAACACAGTCATGTGTTTGAGGAGAGGAAAGCAACTAATCATATGACTGAGAAATCCATTTGAATTCTGAATTTTTAACTGGGTTTAAATCCCCTTAGGATTGAAACAGGATCCTGAATGGAAGTGTCTCATTGAATCCTACTTGATTACATCTGGGCTCTGCTCCAGAGTTAATCAGGATAATTTTATGTAGTGGGATTGGTGTTTAGGGGAAGAAAAAACAGTCATCTCTTTTTGGTGAATTTAGTTTAACAGCATCTTCTGAGAAACTGGTGGATTTTTTTTCTTTTTTCTTGTTTTAATTTTTATAAAAATACTATATTCCTAAGGACTTGTGTTTTCTGTTCTTTCAGGATAGCAGTGGCTCACAGGACAATGTTCCAGAGAGGAGAAGTACATAACAGACCCACCGGCTTTTGGGGAATGATAAAAAGTGTCACAACATCTGTTCCTGGCAGTGAAAGTATCCTTCATCTGCATGCTGACACCTGCCTTGGGAGGTGGATCCAGCTTTCTTTGTTTTGAGAGGGACAGTCACAAAGCATTTGTGTTTCAGCACCTTTCAAGCCTAATGTCACTAAGTTTGTTCTCCAACACTGTCTGACCTTTTGTCCGGGCCTCGGGCACAGTTTTGCTGTGACACAGGCAGAAGTTCTGTGCTTCTGCCCTGCTCTGTAAATGTTCACCATCACCATGGGTGAGGTCTGCCCGTGGATCAGGGGACACTTGATATGCATACTTATCACAGAATCATAGAATGGTTTGGGTTAGAAGGGGCCTTAAAGATCATCCAGTTTCAGCCTTACCTGTAGAGGGAATCTGTTGGGAATGACAAAGGTCTGTACTTCTCTAACAGAGTTGCTTACCAGTGATTTCTGTCAGACCAGTTGAAGAGTGCATTGTGCATATTTGGGGCTGAGGACTCCTGCTCCTCTCACATGAGCTGCTAAAATCAGAATTTGGCTGTTTGACAGACTCTTCACTGTAATCACTAATCTCTTGGAGCAGTTACTCAGCAGTTTTGTTTTTGAAGATGATCTGATGTGATATCTTGTGATATGCACTTCAGTGGCAAGGGACACTGATCAAAGTGGAGCAGCAGTTTTTGAGAGTTCTGGTTGTACTCTGTGATGTGTTTCCCAGGGAAAGAAATAAAGAGTTTGTTGCATGACTGCCTAAATACTGTGTCCTGCCTTCCTCCTTAAACTGGAGCAGTGTGCATCAGGTACATCCTTGAGATTTCTTTGGTGCTGTATTAATGAGGAGCATGAAGACTGAATGACAAAGCTGATGTGGATCTAAGGAGAGACTGTTAGATATGGCCCTTGGGCTGAAGGTGGGGAGTGTTTTGTTCCTAGTTAAGAATTCATGATGTGTTCTAGCCTTGACTATGTTGGTTTGCCAGATCTGTCCCTTATCCAGCAAGAAGTGGATGCCCTGGAAGAACTGAGCCGGCAGCTTTTCCTGGAAACTGCTGACTTGCATGCAACAAAGGTACACAGCAAATAATTGCTCAGATGGGTGTTGGGAGGTCAGAGGAGTTTGAAAGAGTACAAATGTTATGAGAAATTGAAACCTATTCAATAGGTAAATGGTGAAATGTTGTAATGCAGTGGAGTGAGGATCTGTTTCTTTAGCTTCGGGGCTAGATGAAACTTCCCTTCCAGTTCAGATCCATCCCTGAGTCTGCCCCATGGCCCTACAACCATTCACCAGCTTATGAATTCACACTTAGGAGTTCAGAAACATTTGAATTAAAAGATGTAGAAAGATAGGAGCTGTCTTTGCTACTGGTGGTACTCCAGTAAAATTGTAATAAAATTACAGTTTTATGTTGGGGATGATTTGAAAATGACCTATTTTTTTATGTTCCCTCTCCCTCTTTTTGTATTTCCAGGAGAGAATAGAGTATTCCAAAACTTTCCAGGGAAAATACTTTAACTTTCTGGGTTATTTTTTCTCCATCTATTGTGTCTGGAAAATCTTCATGGTATGTAAAGGTTTCATTGCATTTTCTTTGAGTGTATGCAAATATACCCTGCACAGATTTCTTTAAAATCCAGAAATTCTGAAAGAAACTGGTCCTTGGTTGAAATAAAGGTCTAGATCTGGCTTTTTCTATACAGCATTAGACCAGTAATTCTGACATGGATGTGTTTTGTGCCTTCTTTGGCAATGTGACCAGCCCCTGCCCTGTCCTTGGTGGTACAGTAGAAGAGTCATGCATGAGCCTCACCTGTGAGAGGGAGAAATGCTTTTGCCTTTTAGTTGAATGTAAATCCATCTCTCTTGCAGGCAACCATCAATATTGTGTTTGACCGTGTGGGGAAGACTGATCCAGTCACGAGAGGAATTGAGATCACTGTAAATTACCTGGGAATCCAGTTCGATGTGAGCCGTTATTAATTCATACAGCCTTTTCAGCAATTCATGTCTTATCTAAATAAAATCATCCTGCTGCTGGGGGGAAAGTGATAGACCCTGAGAATGTGGCTTTGGCTTTTAACTTATTGAGGAAGAAAAGAAAATGCACCATGAACATTGTTTTCACACTGATTTTATGCTGAGATGGTGATATGGTCTTGCCAGAGAGGCAGGGATTTTTTTTGCTGTTGTTTTGGACAAATAGAAGCACATTAGACAATCTGCTTAGATTGATACATTCAGCTACAGAATAATTTTGATTGTTTATGCAAATAGTTGTTCTGTCATTTACACTTCTAAAACATACGCCTGTGAAAATGGGGTTCTTTGTGATTGGTATAAACTGACTCTGCTCTTGTGTTTGGAGTAAACAGTTGCTCATACATTTGTGGAAATGTCTGTTGTATAAACCTGTCTTCAATGGACATCTGACAATTAGGAGAGACAAACCCTGAAGAATTGCAGCTGTACAATGTGGTGTAAATGATGTTAGTGTTAAAGTTTTAACTGTGTTCTTATTGATACAGGTCAAATTCTGGTCTCAGCACATTTCCTTTATTCTTGTTGGAATAATCATTGTTACCTCTATTAGAGGGTTGTTAATCACACTTACAAAGGTAAGAACCAGAACTCTTAAATGGTTTTGCACAGAGAAATCAGATCTTTACCTTTTGATGGAACAAGTACTATATAAACTTTCAATATGCATTTATGTTTAAATGTCTGAATATAAATTCTTGCAGAGGGGGGAAGGTAGGAAGAATACCTTTTGCAGGATATTTCCCCAGTCTCTGTCAGGAAGGGATCTAGATGCTAAATAAGATGCTAAATGTATGCAAGGGTTCAAAATTTTGCTGGAGTCAAGGCTTATTAGTAAGGTTAATAAGATGGTGATTAAAAACATTTAGATTACTTAATTTAAGGTGCTGGTAGGACTGAAAGGCATTAATTCAGCAGACATGTGACTCATTAACTTGACCTGTTCTTTGGTACCTATGCTTAAACTTTTCTGTATTGTTTTGTGATTTTTAGCACAAAGTGCAACTGGCTGGGGGAGATTGATGTTTTGATGTGTCATAGGGTTTATGAAAGTTTATAAAATGTTTTGTGAGAGTTTGAGGTTTATGAAAGTAGGCTCCTGATAGCCCTCTAGAATGTATGGGTTTGGGTGTTTATAGATGAAAAGGTATTGCATGGTATGTACCTTTCATGCTGTCCTAAGGCATATCAGGCTTACCTAACTGCTTCTTTCCAATGTTTTTGGGGTTTTTTCCCTAGTTCTTCTATGCCATTTCCAGCAGCAAGTCCTCCAATGTTATTGTTCTGCTGTTAGCACAAATAATGGTGAGTATGGAGAACTGTGGGCACGCCCATGTGCATTTCTGTTGCACATCTTGTGTGTGTTTAAACACAGAACAATATCTTTGTGTGCTGCCCCTGCTAGCCACAGAGCCTGTGGTGGTAACTGCTGTCCCTGTTTAACTTGCAGGGAATGTACTTTGTGTCATCGGTGCTCCTGATCCGCATGAGCATGCCTCCAGAATACCGCACCATTATTACAGAAGTCCTGGGAGAGCTCCAGTTCAACTTCTACCACCGTTGGTTTGATGTGATATTTCTAGTTAGTGCCCTGTCCAGTATCCTCTTTCTCTATTTAGCTCACAAACAAGCCCCAGAAAAACACATGGCCCTCTGAGGCAGAGCTGCAGCCATGCACTGCTCTCTGTGCTGTCAGCTGCACTGCTGCCACTCCTGTGGATTGCAGAACTTGGAGAGACGGGACTGCTCTGTGTGTTCTGGCTCCTTGAATCTCACACGTGTCATCACCAAGCTCTGTGGCTCATGTTGTGCAGTGCCACAGCTGCAAGGGACGGGGTTGTGTTTCTTAAACTTGAAACAGTTCATTGCCAAGCAGTAAAAGCAGTCCTGGATACACCACTATCCAGGGGCATCAGAACTTCTGTGGTAGGCTGGCTGGGGGAACACCTCCTACTGTTGGAACAACTTGTTCACAGAAGGCACCAAGAAATGTGATTTTGCTTTTGGAAATCAACTTATGATTGGGGTTTGGAGGACAGCAATTCTGGAACTGAATGTTTGAGTCTGTGGAATTAAATAAGCTCTTTTAATATGCAAGTATCAGTTGTTTTTTGTCAGTCCCAAACATCTGGCTGGATTTGAGCTAGAAGGTGGTTAGGATTTGTTGTCTGGCAGAAGTGAAGTGGAGAGAACTCCATTTCTGTATGCAATGTGTGCTAGTGTGTTTCACTAGTACCTGTTATTCTTAGGAACTGGAGATTTGCTTTCTCTTACTGAGTCTCAGCTTTGTTTTCTCTCTCTGCATAAGTGAAACTGAG
This sequence comes from Cisticola juncidis, assembly GCA_013400215.1. Lineage (NCBI taxonomy): Eukaryota > Metazoa > Chordata > Aves > Passeriformes > Cisticolidae > Cisticola > Cisticola juncidis. The sequence continues at coordinate 91,805 of VXBR01000457.1, forward strand.
GTTTTGGGTTCCTCTTTGCTAGAGTTCATTGTTAAGACAAAAACCACTGTCATGCCTTGTTTACATTGTATGTTACGCATTTTATTCCTGTGACTTAAACTTTTAGGTTCCCATGGCCACTTTCTGAGGCTTTGTTTTATAATTGTTCTGGAACAGAAATTGTAGGTGATGAGAGTAAGACTTGGAGAGGGCAAAATAACCACTCTAGACAATTTATTTCTGTATTGTCTTTGGTGTACAGCAAGCAGGCAAAGTGCACAGCAGCAGTATTACAGAACCATTTATGTCACATTCAAGACAATGTGGTCGTGACTTGGGGTTAGAGAAATGTGCATGACTGAATTATTTACATTATTCTAATCCACAGCTGTGTGCAGAGGAGACAGAATAGTGATTAAACATCTTGAGTTGTGAATTACAAAATTAGCTTAATGTTTGAAAGAAATTTCTGCAATGCTAGCAAGCAAAAGGATTATAATGCACAGAGTACCTGGGCTTATGCCATTTCAGGGCAGCTGTACTGCTGTAAGCAGAGATGCTATAGAGATTGAGGTGCTGGACTTGGATTAGGGAGAGAGCTGCCTTTCCTGGGAGATGGGCAGAAATCGATTGCTCTTTATTAAGAGCTTATCCATAACAGGCTAAGATGCTTACAAATCTGTAAAACATTTCCAGCTTCTACTGCAGGACACTTAATTATAAAGTTGCAGTTCTTTAAGCCTTTTCAGAAGTGAGTGACTGAGTTCCCAGTTTGCAAGGCAGAAATTGTGCCAGTGGAGCACAACTGCAGAGTGTTAAATGGATGCAAATTACACTGAAGTGTTTATTGCAGAAAGAGTTTGCAGTCCTTTTTGGCTCTGGCATTCCTTGGAACAGCCAAGTTCTGAGAGGTGGAATAGCAAAGAAGAACTGTAGAAAAGATTTGGCAGATTTCTTTTTTGTTGTTGGTATAGTTTTGTCTTCTCACAACTTTGTGTCATCACTGTTGTCACCGTCAGCTCTTGTGGAGGCAGCTGATTGTGAGGAGGAGGATGAGTCTGCCTGCAGAGGAGTGACAAAGACGTGATTATGTTCAGTTTGTAAGCATGTATGATAGTCTGCACTGTTGCCAACTCCTGTTTTCATCTGCACTAATCACACAGTTGTTTAGGTGGCAGAATGAACCAACAAATGCCATTTTTGTTGTTGAAGGGTTTTTTTGGTGAAGTACATTTTGATAAAAATTTGTTCAATAGCAGGTTTCTCTTGTTGAATTCCCATATCTGCTCAGTTTGAACACAAAAGTTGTGCTAACTTCTGCAAAATGCAGCTTGGGAGACTAAAACGTTCTTGAAGAAACTTACAGACAAGGCTAACGAAAAATAAATGGGAAGCACTCTTGGTCTTATATCTCTTTTGCATGATCAGAAAGTAAGCATTTTAATACTTACAGCTGACCACACAGAGGGTTACAAGTGTTTCAAGTAATACCTTCTTGCTTTTCTGACTTTAGTCATGCTTCAGATTCTTTCTAGGGGCATGAAGTGAGTGTAAAATAATTTCAAATCAGCACATTGCTTAGAAAGCTGTCAGTTGCTGTTCCTTCTTCAAAATGACCTCTTTTGGAATATTTCATGTGGTTTTCACAAACGTTTGGTTTTTGTGCACCAACAGGTTTTTGTGCATTTAAGCACTTTCCTCTCCACTTCCACAGTTGTACTGCCTGTTTCCCATCATTGGGATTACTGTATTTGGATTATCTTGTTCCATAAAATCTGTTGTATGTGCGTTCTTTGTATGACTGAATCTTGCATTAAAGATACTCACTTGAATTATGTGGGGGAAAGAAGAGTTGTTATGATAATTAACAGCTTTCTTAATAGCTTGCAAAAGTCCAGGCTCAAGTTAACCATCCTAGCTCTGGAAAACTTAGTACCTGAAAAGAAAGTTCTTTTGCTATGCTCTGTGTGATCGCTCAGCATCTGCCAAATGCAGGAGTACTCACCCTTTCCCTTGGCTCAGGTGAGTTCCTCTGTGGCTCTGGTGGATGGTTTTCTGTGTAAGCAGGATGCTCAGAAGGGTCTGAATCTGCCATGGAGGCTGTGATGGGAATGTTTTGGCCCTGGAAGTACCTGTAAGCATCTTTGCTGCACACCAGCAGTGTCAGTGTGTCCCCACTGCTTTGGATCCTGGCCACCACTTTGTCATAGGGTTCATTGGTCATGTTCACTCCGTTCACTTCCACCAAGAAGTCGTCGTTTTGCACACCTGCTCTGCCAGCTGGCCCCTGGTTTTGGACCTGCAGGGGGGAGTTCAGAGCAGGGGATTGGCAGAAAACTTGGAAAGGTGCATTAACAGCTGAGGGTCAGCTGTGTTACTGCTTTCCCTAGAGGATGGGAGATTCATTGGGCAGGAAGGAATTGGGATGGATGCTGGGCCCAGACATCATAAACATGGAGCCCATCAGCTTGAGATTTTAGGATGCTTCTTGATCTTTATAGACTTACATTATAGGAATGTGGCGAGGTAGAACCATGAAGACTGGTAGAAAAACAGTTTTTTAACTATTTGGAGGTCTCGGTCCAGTGACTTCAAAGTTTAGTACAGTTCACAGGTCCCTTAGTAATGAGTGAAACCCCTCCTCTCAAGAAAGCTGAATTTACAGATGTAATTTGGGACAAAAGGAGTTTGCCTTTTACCAGCTGTGGAATTCTGTGAAGGTGGGTAGTAGTAGTGCAAAGGCATCTCCTGTAATAAAGCTGTTCTACAGGAAAAGCCAATTCTAAAAATCGGCACTCTAAAATAATAATTTTAGTGTGCCAGACTCATGAATAAAAGTAAAAATGAGGCAAAAGCTGAATTCTTCCCTCTGGATGTCTAACAGAAGAAGGAATGTTTTCTGGTGCTCATTTTTTGTCTTAATGTCAATCTGACTTAATTCCAGCTCTGGTCTGAGAACACTGGAAAAGAGACTTTTGTCTGCAGGATAGAGGGCAGGAAACTGCCCAGCAGACTGCTAGAGCTTCTCCTTGCTTCTCATTCTTAGTACCTCAGTGATGAACAATCCAGGTTTGTTCTTGATCATGTTTAAACTGAAGCCAAATCCATTGGGTCCTTTGACCATCTTGCAGATCCTGGGCTTGTGGTTCACTTTCTGCTCAGTGTGCAACTCCACTCTCTCCTCCCTTTTAGCTGGGGTTGAATCCTGTGCTTTGTAGTAGTATACGAAAGGGGAGATTTGAGCCTGAAAAGAGACAAAACTACATCAAAATAAAAACTTGTATTGTGAAACCCATTTCAAACATTTTGTTTGAAATATGTTTGAAAACTTTGTTAATGACTCAGACTTTGACTGCAGTGAAGAATTCTTCCATATTCTGTATGAATGCTACAGTGCAGTGATCTTTGTGAGAAGGAAACTTTGTTATTCATAAATGGTTACACAGTCATGTAGCTCTGAATTTGAGTCTTAACAGCAAACCCGAACCCTTCTTTGTGATGTGCTTGAATTTAGAACTGTTCCAATAGTGTCTGTAAAAATCAAGAAGAGGCTAAAGATTTGAGTGTTGAGTGACTGCCTGTACAAGTGTAACTTGACTTGTTGGAATTACAAGTGTCTTAGACATTTCCTGCAAGTTGAGAAAGTGTTGGAGCAGATTGGCTGTTTCATTGTGATAAATTATCAGTTCCTAGCAGTAGTTTGTGTTTTCTTACCAGTTTGTACATGCTGTCAGTTTCCTTATCCACCACCAACAGGGAGGTTCTTTCCTCACACTGCTTAATTTTTCCCACTACGCTTTCATGATCCAGCCCGTCCACGCGCTGACCATTGACAGCCACTAAGATGTCATTGTCCTTCAGACCTGCCATGGCTGCTGGGCTTCCAGAATTAACATCTTTGATGATGTGGTCTAAGTTAAGAACGAGAGAGAGATTGCTGTGAAGGCAGAGCTTGGTGAGTATTAAAGACATTAAAAAGCATAGCAAAGGTAAATGGTCAGAATTGCACTTCACGTTGAGGCTGTTTTCCCTGAGGGTTTCTGCTAGATGGCTGGTAAGAAGCCAAAGAGAATGAGGGCTGCAAACATCATATACGAAGATATGGTACAGCAGATGTCATGGTGAGTGTGTGAACTTGGACCTTACCACCAGTGTTTTGTTCCATCCGCAGGTAAAATCCATAACCGCTTTTTCCTTTCTGGATCTCAATAAGTCGTGGTTTGAGGGGAAGCAACCTTAGGCTGGCGCTCTCTTTGCTCAGTGCTATCCTCTGGCTGGTGAAATAGCGGTCTGTTTCTTCATTTGAAAGTAGAAACATAACATGATTTTCAGACTTCTTTACCTGTGACAGCACATGTACAGTCTCAGATGGCACCCCTTCAACAGCATGTGGGAATTGGGGATATTTGGTAACTGGTGCACTGATACATAGCGGAGTTACTCCAGGACATGCAATAAATTGATTTTTCTCTTCCCCCTCTTTAGTCAGAAATTTGGACCATGACAAAATCGGCATGTAATATATGAGAAAAATTTCCATATTTCAGACTGTTCCTGACCTGTAGGGAATTACCTGTGGAGGGCCATGAGGGTGGCACACAATGCTCTAGAATCCAGGAAGCCTGAGTAGATAGTATTTGGCTCTTCTAGGTGTGGAACTCTACCATGTGGACTTATCATGCCATCTATACTGCTATTTTAGATTACAGTGACAGGAGTCAAGGTTCTGTCACTCTTGGTCTTCTTCTGTCTCCCTGTATGACTGTTTCTGAGGTGAGGGTTTTTTTTTCTGTCTGTTCAACCTCTCCAAGTCTGTCTTTCTCTTAGTCCTTTCTACTCTAATGGGTGCTGTTTTTGCACATCTTAACCAGTGTCACTCTGGTGCTGGTGTTGCAGTAGCTCAACAAAACACAGGCACTACATGATTCCATAGTTAGCTGTGTGCACTGAATGCTGCTGGAGTGCTGGACTCTCATGGCTCTGTGAAATCTCTTCACCTCCAGCTGCATTTTAGCAGTGCCAGCAGTGGAAAGCTGGAAGCCTCATTAGTAATGTTCTTTGCAGCCAAGTAGAGAAATTACTTGCACAGTAATTTTCATGAGTTTTGGACTTCTCCCAGGAGAAAGGGACTACTGTCTCAAATCATGAAACCTTCCCTGTTCCATGCTGACTGTATGATCAGGCTTCCCTCTTCCTGCCCTGGAAACCAACCTGATGACTTGCCCTCCTGCCATTAGGAGCATTTCCAGGACCTCTAGGAAGTAAATTTATTTAATAGGGTTCCTGGCAGCAGTATACTTGTGTTATTTAAGATCCTTTGGCCTGTCCTGAAGGCAGTGTTCATTGAGAGCCCGTTCAAGAGGCTGCTTGGTAACAACCAGTGCAGAGGGCTGTGCTGAATTGTTGATGGTACATGAGCAGCAGCTCCCAAGATTTACTGTGAAGTGCTTAAATCAGCCAGCCTGGCCTCCTTAGTAACCCTGATAGGTTGCTGTGAAAGCAGGCCAGAACAGAAGATAAATCAGTACCTTTTCCACCACTTCCTCGTGCGTGTCATTTTCCACATTTTTTCCATTGATTTCAATCAGGCGATCATTATTTTGGACACCAGCCTTTGCAGCTGCTCCTTGTGATGAAAGCTCTACTATGAACAACCCCTTCTGTCCTAAAATAAATGAAAACCCATTACACAGGGTAAGTCACTGCAATAGACCTGAATTTAGTGGTTAAGGAAACTCAGCACTGATGTCCTGAGAGACTCTTGGCCTCTGCTTGCATGCAGATTACAAGGAGCACCACCAACCTTCCACACAGACACTCCTCTGTCTCTTACTCTGCTCAGGAAAAATCCCTTCAGTGGTGGAGGGAGATACTTGTTCACTACATGCAGCTCAAACAGCTCATGTTTATTTCCCAACCAGGAGTGCAAAGGGACTGATTACCACAGCTGAAAAGGATTTGATTCCTGCTCCCTCCCACCCTCCTCTCCCCCCATCATTTTGAAGAGAGAAGCTGCTTTTACTGTTGTTTTCTACATTTCATAATTTCCTGTGTTTGGAAGCCGCCTATGTTTGGTCCTTCAATACACTGCTTTCCAAAATAGCCTTTAGAGGGCTCTTTAGACTTGGTTCTTTCCAGAAGACCTCCCTCTTCCATTTACTGGCCTTGGAAAAAAGGAAAAGGTTCAAATATATGGAAAAGGTTCAAATTCCTTTTCTTTCTAAATGAATTAACTTACAAATTAGAGAAAGTGTTTCTTACAGCCATCTAGAATCTCATGCTGATTTGTGAGGTGATTTTGCGGAATGGAACAGGACTTCACATAGCACATTGAGCATATATCTGCTGTTTGAACAGGGACTGTACATTTGGTTAAGTGGACTTAAACAACAAGCAGAAAATAGCTTATTATTTTTCTCTCTCTCTTTTTTTTTTCCATCTGTTTTCCATCCCATGAGAAGCATGGTCCTCTGAAAACCTTGTGCTGTGTATGCTGTACAGAAATGTACTGGAGGTGGATCTGAACTCATCCTGCCACTTCTCACTTCCCTTCAGTTAGCAAGAACAGTTTGTGTGTCCCCATTAACCCCCACGTGTTAACTGTGGTTGCCTCTGTCCCTGCTGCCAAATATATAGATATATATAGATATATATAATCTCCAGTTTCTTCTCTCCAGGCTCTCACCTTCTGTGCTTTTCAGGGAGAAGCCGTAGCCTGTCTCCTCCTTCACGAGGTAGCAGAGCCGGGGCTGTGGAACTGCAGTGGTTCCTCTCTTGGCCATGGATGGCGGGCACTGCTGCTCCTGCTGCTGCCCTGTGGATGCCTTTTGACCCAGCTCTTCCAGGTTCACCCCCTCCTTTTGTGCCTTTTCATAGGATGTGTCATCCAGAACAAGGAGTACAACAGAATTCCCGCTGCTTCTGACAATCTCCACCACCTGTAATGGACAAGGGGAAATGGAAGCAGGCACTTGAGTGATGGAGCTAAAAGCTTTCCCCAGGAAAAGCTGCACTGTCCACTGTCTTTGTTGTCTCGCCCCCTGCTCATGCATTAGGGAGGCACCCCAAAGACATTCCATGCCCGTGGTGGGTGATGAATGATCCAGGGGGACACTCAGAGCAGTTGACTCTGCTCCTGGATTTCCCAGCCGTAAAAACTGGAAGGAAAAGCTTCACACAGCAGCCATGGGCCTGGGTAACGGGGACATGGTGTGGATCCCAGACTGAACAGATCTGTACCTGTGTGTGATCCTCCTTGTCCACGAAGACACCATTGACCCTGAGGACTCTGTCTCCATCCCTCAGGCCGGCCCTGTCAGCGGGGCTGTCGCGTTCCACGTTGCGGATGATGTGCCCTGCGGTGTCCTGCTCAATGCGCAGGAAGAAACCGTATTTGTTCTGGGGCTTCTTGGTCACTGTGCACTCCCGGGGCTGCAGAACACAACTCATCTCTACCAGACAGGATGGAAAAAATACCTGTGAGTAAGAACAGTGAGCTCACCATGGGTATATTCCCTCTAAGTACTTGTCGAGAGGGTTTGCTTCAGAATTCTTGGGGTGGTT